>JAPYZM010000088.1:0-54690 GCA_030522845.1 Psyttalia concolor | reverse complement strand
TCAATTTGGTGAGGAAGTAATTTGTTATGATTGAACAAGAATGTATTGAAGCTACTTTATATTAGTATGTAGTGATTCGATGATTTCCGAGCTTCGCTGCGCAACCGGATTCCTCCCAGGCTGTCCAGATATCAGAAATTAATTCCCCCAAAGAGTGGCCTATCATAAACATTTCATACCCGTCATAAATTCAGAGAGTGGCTTGTGGTAATCCCTATGTTTGCCCTGTTTTTCCGTCACCAGCCGTCCCGCTGTACAGTCCGTTTGTCTGCTACCTGATCCCATTAACTCAACCACGGGCTGGTAATTTTCCCGTCACCAATACCCGCAAAATAAAATAGGCGACCAATTAATTAGTCCTTTGTTAAATTCCCAATCAGTTGATTATTCCTTTTAAAAAAATAGTAAGCGGTCACCCATCCAAGTACTAACCACGCTCAACGCTGCTTAACTTTGGTGATCGGACGAGAACCAGTGCTTTCAGCGTGATATGGCCGTTGACGATGAGTAATTGAAACAATTTCCCTTTTCAATTTTTCTGACTAAAATTGACGATCTATTTTTTAAAAATAGTATCAGGCAATAAACGGCAACTTGGCCAAATTTTTTCACAAAAGTTTTCCTGTGATTTTTTTGTTGAAACAATTTCCCTCTTGAAACCTCCGCTTTTCTTACCTTTTTTTCCCCAAATAAGCGACTGAGAAAAATAAAAAACAACATAAATCTACCTCTCATTACCAGAATCCAGACTGGCATAAACAAAAAAATTACTTACCTCTGCGTCCTTGCGGTTTCTGTCCGGTACGACGACGACCCATTGATTCAAGGGGTTCGTAAGAAAGAGGAAATTATCACGAACGGATCTGGTCCAGTCTCCCTGGTCCCCGCCGTCCACTCTCTGATTATTACCAAAGAAGATGCCCTCCTTCGGCAGGCGTCTACCAGGCACTTTAACGAGATTGCGATCCAGTGAGAGATTCCAATTTCTGTACTCGGTCTGCACCAGAGGTTCATTATTCAATCTCGCATTGAAAGCCAACAGCTTCTCAATTCTCTTGTCAGGTGTGACTCGAGTGTGTGTGGCCATAGCCGACATCAGCCGAAAGTCATTCCTCATTCGATCAGTAAGTCCCGTAGCTCGGCATAACTCAGGTACTAAATAGACAATCTCAGCCTGCCCAGCTCGACGATCTCGACCGGAGCTGCGCGTCACAAGGAGAGGCTGGGTATCATTACGAATATTGATATTATATTTTACGTTATAATAATCCTTATAGCTGACGTCTCTATTTTCTTTCCTCAGGTGGAATGTAGACCTGGGGGTGGCATTGAAATCCACATCCTCAATTCTATAAGTGTTGTTATTATAGTCCGTAAGAACCGTGAGCCCAATGACTTCGGCTTTATACACTTGTTGGTAATTGCCGCCATTTGCCTCTCTCAGTCTTCCCAGGATGTCGAGGAGGTGCTCCTGTCGCATGACCTTGTGGTTAATCTCCGCACACATGAGAACGTCATACTCATGTTGGCGAATGGACGTTATGTACCCCGGCCACAACTCGAACTGATACTCCTGGAGGACAACACTGGCACGGGCATCAAAGTAATTCCTCCCTACCAGCTGGAGCTGGAGGTGCTCCAGGGATCTCCTAGCCAGGATATTATAGAATTGGAGGTAATGGGGGTCGCCCTTGACCATGTCTCCAACGAGTCTAATGGTTATGCGGATGTTTTCGTCGTCCCCCCTGCGCTGGGCAAATAATTCTAGTGGTGGGTCATTCGGTGCCATCAGCCGATTGGCACTGTACATGACAGTGCCGTCAAAGATGTAGGAGCCCAATCTCTCCCTGTGGAGTCGGACGAGACCCTTCCGGACAGCTGTCCTATCCTCCTCGGGAGCGAAATCCACTCGGTACTGGTAGAGACACCAGTCAGTCCTAGTATTGATCTTAAAATAATTGGCAGTTAGCTGCAGTGGATCGCCAGAGGTCCCTTTTTTGTTCGTGATCGCCGCGGGACGAGTCCGCAGGATTTCAGCCTGAATCACGGCTCTTCCCCTCATGCCGCCTCTTCCTACACCACCGCCAGCGTCACCACCGGGTCCCGGTTGCTCTACTGGGGGAAGGGGCGGTCGACCCCCTTCATCACCTGCAGGGGCTGGTGCTAGTACCGAACGTCCGACAGACTGAAAATTATTTATTGAGGATTTTTATTTCAATTTTCATTGAATTTCTTTCACGACCAATTAATCAACCCCTCGTCCTCATGTTTTATTCCGTAATGTCTGAAGTATTATTCATTCTTTATTTTATTTTTAACAATTTAGGTTACGTTTGTTACTGAGAAGAGGGGGGCTGGATGGAAAGGTTTATCGTTACCGAAGGACCAGCCTGACGTTGGCCCCAGGCGCCTTGCAGAGCTGGCTGTTGCCCTGGAGTCCCTCTGCCGCGTCCCGTGCTCCTACCGGCTCCTCTGTCCGCCATTTTGTTTCTTTCCTCGTACTTCTAGATGAGAATGAATGAAAAATATTAGGTAAAACTAGAAAAGCTAGTCACTTATTTCACAATACAAATAAACAAATAATAATATATGATTATTGCAGCACGAATTATTACAAATAGTTTATTATTGGAGACTTGTTAAATTGTTCTTTAAATATTCATAACTGAGGAATAAAATTATTGATTGAGCTCAATATGCGCACATTACCAAAGAGGAAGGTCGACTTTTTTTTGGAAGAGTGAACAATTATTGCATTACATGAACAATTGAACAATGGAAAAACAATTCTTCAGGGTCTTTTCACCCTGCCTTGTCCTGTCCATATTCCTCTTGTCGTCATTTTTTTGTATTCCAGGAGAGGACATTTTTTTCTAGTGGAATTCGACTGCTGCGTATTTTTGTTTTGATGATGAGGACAAGCCCGGACTAATTCTACAAAATTCTCTGTAGTTCTGTCGAAAGAATGCGTCGCCATCTCGTCTCGGATCAAGATATCGAAGTCATCGGGTGTTGGGGGACGATTGGAAAACACTCTGTACTGATTTTTATTAAATTTCGTGTCCTGAAGCCTGATCTTTCAATTTTTTAATGAATTCCTCGTCGATAATTACGGATATTTTTTGTTAATCCGTAGAGAACATTGACAACGACAATATATAGTATTAAATTTGCCGAGGATTTTTCTTTGTTAACTTGTAATAAACCTGGCCAATGACTTTTGACAGACGCAGCAAAAAATATAAGTTAATACTGAATTTATCACATGAACATCTGATATCTTTTGCGTCGTAAAAGCGAGCATTCACTCTCGTAAATTCCGAGAAAATCGTGAGATGTGATCCGAGTTGCCGTGAGTGGTATCCGAGGAAGGACAAAGAATAAAATTCTCCATCCGTCCCCCTATTTATTTTCGCAGGAAACATTCGGGGCAATTGTCTAGGAAATTCAGCCAAAATCGTAGCTATTCCGGGTATTGTTTGGATTAAAATATTTTCAGATATTTTCATTATATATTTCAACACTCACTTTGTCCTCGACGTGCACTTTTATTTCCCGAGTATTTCACTGAAACAATCGCCGATTCCCGGATAAATTCCACAAATCCCCCCCAGAGTATGAAAAGAAAATGGTTTCCTAATTTTTGTCAAAACTGTCGGGACTATTTCTCGTCAAAAGTCGGAAAATGAGTTTCACGTACGCACAATTAACTGAAAAAAACAAAGAAAAATGAATAAACTCACCAGAGAGTCGTCGAGAAATCGCTTGTTCGTCAGTTCACTCCTCAGGACGCCGAAGACCGACGAGGTATGAGGGAGAATGCCGGGTGGCAAACGCGTCCCGAAGGGTTCGAGAGTCTTCGGGGAACTCCGCCGATGCTCGTCGAGCTTCCGGGCGTCGTCGGTGGGGGCTCAAAATTCGCCATCTAATTAATTTGATCTCATTTTTTTACCTCCAATTGCCAGCCTTGCAACTCCTCCATTTTTCCACTGCCTAATTTCCCTTGGAGATGATGTAGAATACTCTGAGCCCTAAAAATCCAAAGTTCGACACTTGACGAGATGGCACGCCATCGAGTTGGAGTATAGTTTGATTCCAAAATTCCAAATTTGGAGAGTGACTGTACAATGCTACATTAGCTGCTCCTGAAAGAGTAAACAACGACCCAGTCCCCACGTCTCTTCCTCGGGAGTAAAAACCAAAGACCGATAAAGGAGCACTGTCAACAATGACAAGGAAGTCAGACAGAAGGAGAGCCCCTGCTGACGAGAAATTGCTAGTGGCTAATAACCTTCCGATTAAAATTCATCTCAGTGGCTTCAGAGTCTT
Source organism: Psyttalia concolor (assembly GCA_030522845.1). Taxonomy (NCBI): domain Eukaryota; kingdom Metazoa; phylum Arthropoda; class Insecta; order Hymenoptera; family Braconidae; genus Psyttalia; species Psyttalia concolor. Next base: position 50,361 of record JAPYZM010000088.1, on the reverse strand, counting down.
GGATTTCCTCCGCACAGCCAGCTTGATTGAAGTAACTTAACCAAGATCCCACGCCCTCCGTAATCCAGTGCCTTAGGCCACTAATTTTATTTCTTTCAGACTCATGGGGGCAAAGTCGTCCCTCCCGACGAGAGAACTCTTATTTTGTGCTCACCAGGTTCTCCCCGAAGCCCAGAATTTCTGCAATTCGATGTCCAGTGGTTGCATGACACCATTAAGCAGAGCAAACGTCAGGACATTGGAAAATATCTGTAGGTTAACCAGCTTATGATTGAAGATATTGAAAGACTCAATCTCCAAAGCCCCTAGAAATCTTGAACAAATATTTAATTTCAGACTGCCACCAGAGCAACCGACGAAGACATCTGATCAAGCTCATTTTCTCGAGAAGCCTCCAAACATCTGTAATGTCTCACCAGAGTCTCCAAGAGCTGCCCGTCCAAGTTCAGCCTCCAGCACCCCCAGTGTTGCAAATCCTCCAAACTCTGCTCCAAAACTGGGAGAATCAGCGAACGACTTGGCTGATGGGACTGACGCCAGCTCGTCAATCGTGGACTTTGAGTGCCGCCATTCAGACAGAGATCAATCTCCAGTCTCGTTGCCAGAGGACACAAATTACCAGAGCCCATTGTCTCCTCAATTACTCGAGAATACCTCGACCTTCGAGCTCAACAGAACCGACCTCCTCGACAACTACTGTACTTCTATCGACAAATTAATCAGTGATCGAGGAGGGAATACCAATTCCCGCAACGACGTCAGTGAGAGTTATACGGGATTGAACGGCTGCTGGAGATTCACCAGTGAGGCCGTTGAGTCTGCGAAAAATCACATTCTGGACGTCAACGATAATCGTGAAGCGGAATCAGCCTGTCCTGAAGCTAAGTCGAGTCACCTGTCGTCTGATTCCAGCGATGACGACTCCAACATGGACGCCGACACTTCCGAGGGTGAATGTGCAGAGACGCTACCGACAGAGGCAACGCCAGATGATTCTGTCCAGGTCCATTCCTCGCGGTAAGACAAAAGCAACTTTCTCCTGAAGATGTGGGGGGATTTAGTCGTGTGGACATGTCATACTTCATTATTTATTTCAGGGAAATGAAATTTTCTCGTGAAGATGACATGAAAAGTAGACGATTAAGAGGTAAGAGCCAACGTAAATCAATACATCGATGATCCAGTTGCTTTGGAAGGATGCGATGCTTTCAAGGCGAGTCAATGCTGAGGAGGCAACGGATTGCAAGGAAGTAGTCGGAGATAGAAGCCTCGGAGAGGTTGCCTAAGTCGATGAAGCTGCCAATAACGTAATTTACAAAAGTTCTTTATTCATTCCGGCTAGAGCCACAAGTTATTCACACGAGATGATCTTGGTTTTTGAGAAGTTACAGATCTTACGAATGGTGATATTAATGTTAATAAAAACGTTGTAAACAATTGGAGGACAATGAGGTCTTTGAGTTACTCCAGTCGAGGGCCCGAGTGTTTGTTGGAACTGTCAAAAAACAAAAAAAAATGGTGCCCATCCCCTTCACAGTTAGGTTTACTCCCCCTCGAAAGTGGGTTCAATCAATCATAAATCTTGCTCCAATGTTTAATTTAATTTTACCAAGGAGTCACCCTGGCTACAGAGCGGGCCCTAAATCTTTGGAGCGTCCCGGACAGCGACAAACGACTTCAAACCGTCTTTGATCTACATGAATAACGGCTTCGGTTTCTACATAAATAACAACAGACTGTTCAACAATGCCCATAACTCCAATGGTGCCATGAAGCAGGAGGTGCTGAAATATTCAATAAATTTCATCTAAATTTTCCAAATTAAGAGCTAATAATTATCCAGCCTAATTAACTGCTGCGCAGGATCATGTGCCCAGCCGATGCTGTCAGGGTTGCCACACATCCACTGATCTCCATCCTATATAACAACATTTCAGCTGCATACATAGACCTCGGCTCTACGAGTAAGCCAGCTGCTCCAATTGGTCGCTATTGATGACAGTCACCCAATCCCGTTGAGCCAACGCCAGAAATTAAGCAGAGGCACTGAACCAGTGTAGCTTGTGACACAGTATGATCACGTAGACCCACCAAACCGCATGGTGGAACAACCCACAAAGTACTCGAGGGGGTAGAAAAAACAAAATTCAACGTTAAAATGCTCTAACGGTGAACAAAACGTACAGTACAGTTGTTATACCTAACATTTGTTTACATGAGTGGCACATCGTCGTTGATCGTCAACCATCTACGGGTAATTACAGTCTCAAACCTACCATCTAACCCAAATTAATCTCCATAATTGATGAACCAAGGGGTCTCCAAGGCTCCAACGCCAAAATCATTGAATCATTTCAACTCCCCGTAGTCTTTAATGGCCGATTTTCCCAGCAATCCCAGATTTTTCACTCAGGAAAATCCTCCCTAGCCCAAGGAACACAAAATAAATACGACTAAACCTGAACACGTCCCCCCAGGTAGCCCTGCTCCATCGTTTTAACCAGATTATTTTTCAGTGAACAATAGAGGCACATCAGTTGCATGAAAAACGTTGACATTTTCACAAGAATTTCACGTAGCATATGTGGTGGTGGTAATGCTCGACGCCTCTTTCCCCTTCCATCCCCCTTTTGCCCCGTAGAAACCTGCGAGTGGTATAGGAGCGACGCTCACACGGAAAACGGTACCGCTCAGTGTATCCAATTCTCTCTCAATTCTTCCCCTGATAAAAAAAATATATATAAATCATCAGCATTTTCTCCATTCATCTCTGAATCCCCGAGCTGAACGAGCAAGAACCAACGACACTTCGCACAGCTGAAATAAAATTATCTCGACCAAGAAAATTCGTGTATTTTTTTAACTGTCGCCACTGCATCGCCGGAATGGATTATGGCAGGCGGCTTGTACTATAAATACACCCATAGCACGGGGTAAACAAACTTGACCTCATCGGAATTCTTATCGCTTGGATCAGGGCATCTCTCTGCGTGTGAGTTTTTGTTTTTCCGACATTTTATCAAAAAAACGAACAAGCCTTTTGGAGGTTATGGGCGTTTAATAAATTATTTTTGGCTGATAAAGGGGGTGATGTGGTGAGCCCGGAGGGGAGGGGGAGAGTCAACTACCAATGGCGATTGAACGGAAAACACACGGAGACGGGAATAGTGTGAGTGTTGAGAAAGGTTCGAGTCTGCGAGAAACAGACGGGGCGAATGACCTGTCGTGCGTTGGGTGGTGCTCCGTTTTCGCTTCGCGGCGTCTTGTTTTATTTTTCAATCTGTATTTTATTTATTTAATTTCATCAATCAGCCATTGTGAGGTGTACTTGGCAATTGCTGGATTGTTGAGCGTGTGGTGGTTGATGAGAGTCAGTTGATTGGTGCTATGTGCTGGTGGATTTATTGTGATGTTGGTTTGGTAATTTAGGATTGTTTGTTTATGTTTAGGAGACAACGCTCGTCAATTTTAACGGTCATTTTTGAGTGGAGCTGCAGCTGAGGGATCGACGAGAGACTTTCATAGCTGAGGAAGAGGCGGATTCGAGAATGAAGTGGTCACCAGGTCCGCTGTTTAGTGAACAAGTCACTGAGTTGACGCGAGTGTTTTCACAGTGGAATGAGTGCGAGCAGACTGTTGTGCTTTATGCACTTCTGAGGGAGATACCTGCGGTACAGGCGAGATTCTTGGCGCAGGCTGTACAGCATTCCCTGCTGTCTGTCTCGGAACTCGATACACTTGAGCTCAATGCTAATAATCCAGGTAAATGATAAATGTGAGAATGATTTTTGTCCACAGTTTAATGAACTTTGTCTCGATTCTGAAATCATCCAGCTCCTGGCTTTGGCACTGGAGAGGGAATCAATATTTTTGATATTTATTCTCTTCAATTTTCATCGATTACGTATTATCAAATTTTATACCACTGAATTGTCATTTCTCGGAGAATTACGAAGGACATCTGATTGACATTCGGGCATCTCGAGTTTGTTTTGGATACGATGAGGGAAAATATTGGAGATGAAGGGAATTAGAAATAGACAGAAAATCCTTTGGATATTTTCCTCAGAATTTGGGGGAATTCATTTCAGGTGACGTTTATTCCTCTTATTTATATCATTAAATTGAAACAGAAGAATGTCTCAGGTCAGGCTCTGTTCCATGAAAGGGAATAATTTTCGTTCGTAACTGATGAATTATCAGAATTAAATTACGGACTCCAGGCCCGGGTGCAGCCCAGCCTATTTGTCCTGAATTTTTTACCCACACACCCGTCCCATTGGGAACTCATTTTTTGTCATGAGTAGATCCTCAAGAATTATAAATATACATCTGCAAACAACTAGAGAACATGGGGAAACATCTTCAAAGATCGTTTTTGAGAATTATTGAGAGATCAGCGAGCAGAAAGTCAAATAACAAATCGGGTAATTACCGCGGCAAATGGCGTCCAGCCGACGTCAACGTGGGGGGAGGGAGTCTGAACTGCGAAGTCTTCCATCCTCCGTACCTAGTGCACTCATTGAAAAGGGCTCTTTAAAAAATAATTGTCGATATATCTGTAATCAAATAAACTAGCCTAAAATATCTCATGTTTTTTTAACAAATTTCCCGGCGAAACTCGTGGCCATTTTAATAAATCAAAGCTCATTAATCCCAATGACTTAATGACAAAGATCAATGCGTTTTCATATCCAGAAAAAAACCTGACAACTTCGAGGAGCCGACGTTCGGTGGCCCGTTGCGAGAAAATTAATGAATTGTTTCGGTTTGATAAAATATCTTTCGGTGATTCCAGCTTTTATAAACTCTCTGCTGTCGGAGCCGACGGACGTCGCGATAAGTCAACTGCTGATGCACCTGCCGCTGCTTCGTCCAGGGAACGTGGAGTGCAAGCGTGTCTACTTGATAGTAATTCCGGAGCTGCTGTCGCACGCCCTCCAGACCCCTCTGTACACGGAGCAAACCCAGCAGCTCCTGAGCTACACCCTGATCCACCCAGCAATAACAAACCAGGAGCGTCGATCGCTTTCCCAGCTGATGAAGCACCTGCAAGAGAGGATCAGTTGTAGTCCAGCTATTCACAGTCTCGACGAGTACACAAACACTCCCATAAGATGGGACCCAGCGTGGCAGAGATTGACCAACAAACCCCAGCAGACAAAGCAGACAAATTTCGACTGCTTCCGGGGCTCTGGTAATGGATTTAATCTGCAATTCCAGCAGCCCGTGGCACGCCAGAGACGCTCCAACAGTCTCACACCACCAGTAGCACCACCACATCACTTAGAGATAGCAGAACGTACCAATAATACGAGTAGTGTAACCAGACACAAGCCAAGAAGCTTCAGTGTCTCCGGTGACAATTCAAGTCTCATTGGCTTAGGTCCACTGAGCCCCCAGAGTTCGTGTACATCGTCTGGCAGTGAGGGACGACTGGACGAGGCCTCCAATAGAACATTGTCCAGTGGTATGAGAGATGTGCCTGCTTGGCTGAAGACACTTCGTCTCCACAAGTACAGCTATCTCTTTGCTACTATGAGTTATGAAGAGATGCTGGAGCTCACTGAGGACCAGCTTGCTGAGCAGGGGGTTACCAAGGGTGCTAGGCACAAGCTGGCGTTGTCAATAGCTAAGCTACAGCAACGCTACAGTACCCTCATCAATCTGGAAAAAGATCTCATTCAACCCGCCAGGGAGGGCAGCCAGCCTAGCTCATTCTCACAAGCGCCTGCTCTCCTCGTCTCCACGCTCGACGAGTTGAATACTATTTTGGCTACTCCTCTCAAACCCAGTCAAGAGAATGACGTCCAGGATATTGCCGGACAATTCACCAGGGTTTTGGGGAAATGTAATTATTTCTTTTCACTGGGATTTTTTTTTTCTGTATCGGTCGTTGAGGAAATTGAGACGGAAGTCTTTATTTCAGCAATCTATCAATCTTCAGGGGCAATGTTAATTGATGTTATTTATTCGGCTTCTTTTTTTAATTTAGTATGCAGCAGACTAGCTTTGGAAAGCGTGGATGATGGGGTATTGTGTGCTTGCATCAATATTTTGGAGAAGGTACTGCAACACGACTGCTTCACTCCGAATCAAAAGGAAAAGGTGCAGCAGTGGCGCAGTCGATTGGGTAATCCACGACCAACACCCAAGTAAGTTTACTCAGCATGAATTTTTATTTTTAATTATTACTCTTCGTCACATGGTAATAATAATTGAAAATTCACTTTTGTTCACTTTGGAACACAAATGTTTGTTCACTTTGGAAATTGAAAAACAATTGATGAGCGACGAGTGACGAGGATTTTATCATTTATTGCTGTCAATTATGCAAGTTCTAGATTAATTAATTGATTGTCGGTAGAATTTTTATGGATTATTCAATTTTTGTACTGATTAAGTGCTTTGTCTGTTTCAATAGGTGGCAACATATTAATTATGGCTACAACAGCAGACGATTTGGTAACCCCCAGTCTCACAATTCGTCTCACAGCAGAAAGCCGAGTCTTAATTTACCACATCTTCACGCTAATCATGCTCAGAACACTAGTTTTATGGTTAGTCCGCATAGGAACAGTATTTCTACGCCATATTTACAGAACAATCACAATCAAGGGATGAGCCAGGGTAATCTACGAGCTATTCATGCCACTGAAAAACGACCCAGCCTACAAGAGAACAGTCTTGAGGTAAATAATCAATCATAGCAAGTGATCTATCGGTTATCAATAATTTTCTAATTACTCCTGATTGTCCTACGATCGCTGGCCCCTTTGCTCCCTTTAGAATGCACTGAATTCATTCATTTTCGCGCTAATTAATCTTTCTTCCACCAGTTACTTCAAAAAACTCTTCAGCGTACGTTCAGTGCCCCACGTGATCACTTCGTGAGACAGCCCAGCCCACCGTTGGAGACAACAGATCCAGAAATAAATTCACGTCTCGAGTCCCTCTGCCTGCGGATGACCGAGCAAGCCATAGGAGGCTTTGGTGAGGCCTAAATAATTTTTTTTTCCTTTTATCTCCCCCACTTTTCACCCTCCCTCACCCACCCTTTATGTATATCTCTACGAATAGGAGAATTCAAGAATTCGTCATCACTATATATTAAAACGAAAACCGAAAAAAGGAAAAAAACGCGAAAAAAAAACACTTATAAAAAGTAAAAAAAAAATGCAGTAACGCACCTCGTAATTTCTTTCGTCTATGAGAATGAATTTGTACATTATATTTTAATGCATAAAACAGGAACATTTGTGACTGTGTAACATATTTAATGAACTGACAATTTGGCAAGCCAAATGCTATTAGAAAGATAGACTCTTTCCTTCGACTATTTACGACGTCTTTATGGAAAAAAAAAAAACAAATATTATATATTATATTATTGATAGAATTTAGTTGAGTGGTAGAGGGAAGAAAAATGAAGGATGAATTGAACGAAATGAATTTTTTTGCCTCCATGAGAAATGAAAAGAAAAAAAAGAGATGAAAAAAATGGAAATGATTGAAAAAAAAAAAGTAAAGTGAAGTAACTAATGCGCGATAATTGCAATATTGTTTTATGTTATCCATTTCGGGAAATGGAATTCTTCTGATTTTAATCCAATATGCATTATAAAATGAAAATAATCGTGTAATGTCTCTTTTTTTTTCTCTTTTAATTAACTTGACTGATTTTTATTTTTTAATGATTCCGTCTGATTAGATACATTGGCGAGACTCCAATTGCATTAATGATTGAATTATATATATGAAAATGGAAAATTAATTTTGCCTGATTTTTGGAGTCTCAGCTGGGCGACTTAAAGTTTAAGATTTCAAATAAATGTAAATTCGCGTTCATTTTATTTCATTCTTTATCGCATGAAGCATCACTTGATGGCTTGTGGGGGGCTACACCCAACTCGTAATTTTTTTTTTTTCGTCTCAATGATCTGTTTGTATTTTATTTTTAACAGTCAAATATGTGTGAAAGCGATGAAAAGGTTCAAGTCGAGAGTTAACTCGTGTATGATATGATTGAATTTGTTTTTTTGGGAGTTATTTCGTGCAAATATTGTCGAGAGTTGCTGTTTATAACTGAGAGAATTAGCCATTCAAAAATGGCTCTGCCCCTCAGTCTAATTCGTTCATGAGACCAGTGGAATAATGCGAGAAAGTCAATGAGTTAAAAAAAATATATAAAAACTTCTCAGACTTTCTGAATGCCCAATATTACCGAAATAAATGTATAGTTAATAATTGGTGACTTCTTTGTCGACTTGAGCAATTTTAATCGTCACACCTTTAATCTAAGATAAATAAGACTACGATCGTTTTGAAAACGACCTCGAGATTTATCTTTGTACTTGACTTTATTTGATTTCCCCAATAACAATTGACAATGGTCTGTAAATTTTTGAAGGTATATTGACAAGGAGCATGAACGCATAAAGTCATGTCAAATGTAATTGCTTATAACATCGAATATTGTGGCTTTCAAATCGTAAGCGTAATATGATCGTAATGTTCAAATCAGCTGTTGTCACAGCAATTGAACCCCCTTAGCTTTGCGATATACCTTAGTAATATATTTTTCGTGCAACAAAAGAAAGAAAAAAAAACCAACAGCAATTTTAAAATGACTACAAACAAGATAAATTTACTGAATAATGTTAATTAATAAAAGTGAAAAAAAAAATAATGAAAGACTGACAATTTCGCGCGCCCCAATAGTCGAGAGTAGAAACAAAGTGGAAGGAAAAAAAAAATGAATAATTAATTGAATAAGTTCAGAGAGAGAGTGTGACAAGAGAATTTGTAAGGGTCACATTTTGTTCAATGACAGAAAATCTTCTGGCTCTCATTATTGATTTTACTTTGACGGAAAAATGTGAAACATTGACCATTGCTACTTGACGGCGCGTGAATGAAACAATTGGAAGACTGCGGAAGGGAAAAATAAACCTGTCAAAATAATAATGATTAGAGAAAGGTATTAATTATAAAACAAAATGAAAAAAAATTAAAAAAGGAGTACTACTAGTAATTTAGATTAATTGCCTGATTATAGCATTATTCTATTATATTTAGATCGAATAATCAGTGTAAGGCTATTTGGTGATTGCTTTTAATTTCGAGTGTTCGGTGATCAATTGCGATCGTAAGAGAGCTGGCTCGATCGATTGTTAAGTCGAGGCAATTTATCGATACCCAAGATTAATGGAATAATGAAAATTCTTGAATTAATTTTTTTTTTAACACTAGAAAAAGTGGCAAATTCACACAATGTAATGGACATTGAAGTGATAGATACGATTGGAGCGAGTGTATCTCTTCCGTTTGTAATGCGACGATCTTGGATAAACTTGATTTTAGAAGTGAATGTCAACAGACTCGAGAAATTTTTGTTTTTCAACACCGAATTGCATGTATAATTGAATTATTCATAGAGATTTTATATTTTAATCGATTAATATCTCATTCATTGTTAAATTTATCCGTTTATTATTCAGTGAGGGAGTGCAAAAGACGAGTAATATTGTATGACGTAATGGAGAGTGTTAACAATGTCTGAAAGACAATGAATTCACATTGACGTTGGAAAATTGCAAATGTACTAGTAATAGCAAGATGTAATTGGAAACAACACGTTTGTCGAATCCTTTAAAACTCCAAGAGAAATATGATCAAAAGCTAGTCAAATGATACGTTTCTTAATTTTTTTTTTGTTTTCTTTTACAAACACCTGTAGTTCTATTTAATTAATTAGCCCCATTGAATCCATAATTAATAGCACGAACTCCGATAGCAGTGACATTAATTAATATTCATAAAACAAAAGAAAAACAGGAACAACCCTTGATACGAAAAGGAGTGATCATTTTAGTTGTGGAGTGGTGAATGGCTGATTTGTTTGGATGAAAATTCAATAGATTTACCCGATTGACAATTTTATCCAGACCTAGTACTAGCAGGCTCGATCAATAACTTCTCCACTGCTTCGTTGATAAATTGTCCGTTAAACGAGGCGACACTGAAACCTATTTATTGATATATAAACGCAATTATAAAATGGCGAACACGTAATGAGAGGAAATAGGGAATAACGAGCCATGAAATAAAGACTGTTCGTGTACTCTTGAGTGAGTGCGGGAATTTCTTTCTGTGTAATGATTAATCCAACTGATGAAATCCAGTATCGTATCTATTATAATGGTTGAATGAAATTTTAACAAAAGTAATGAATAAAGGCAGGACCTAAACTAAACATGGGGAGAGAATAGGCACGTTTTTTTTTTTAATTTATCAGGGGAAAAGAAACAATGAAAAGGGACAAGGCAAATGAGAAATTGAGTAATGAACAATTAATTAACAATACATCGGCGTCGATTCAACTCATTCAATTGTAGAAATGAGGTGAAATGTGAATTAATGAGGATCTCCTCTTCTTTTTTTTTCTTCTTATGTTTTATCAGTTTTTTTAGGATTTTCTGTTCCTTCAGTTGACGTGAATTGATACCATACTCTCTTATCACCAAAATGAAATAATTATACTAATAATGATAGTTTTAGTCTAGGCGTAATAATATTAACCATTAATGAATTAAATACAGACAAAAAAAAACCACCACAAACGTATTCGACATCCCGGTGAGAGTCCGAGTGTACTATTGACCCTGTAATCGTGATTATCGAAATTATAATCTGATATACGAAATTGGAAAATTTAGAAAATTGAGGGATATTGGTAGAGGCGAAGATTGGGAATAGATTGAGTGATGAAAGAAGATTAATTTCAAATACACGTACAGATTGTTTTATCTGATATCTCTTGGGGGAAGTGGTTGGAAAAAAAATGGGGATATTTTTAGTGGGGAATGCGGAATTCCCCTCAACAGATGGTCTCATTTTTTTTTGCGTTAAACTCATGATCTCGGAGGTATTGGGAGGGGGTCTGAGGTGTTTGGAGTTGTCTACTTTTGTCATTTTACTACTGAGAGGGGAGGATGAGCTCGTTGAGACTGGCGATTAACGTTGTACTTAGAAACAGCTGGGGAGGGGCTAAATAAACAAAAGGAGCAATAGTTAAGGAGTCAGTTCAATAGCGAGGGGGTAAAATGGGTCGGTCGTAATGGTTTTGTAAGTGTGCAATTGTCTCGGGACCGAGAGGCTTGGGGAGGAATTTTGGAAATTACATCTCGAGATCTGGAGATTGTCTTTTGATTGATTTTTTTTTGGTTTCTGATGTCGCTGGTCTTTCCGGTAATTGCAAAACTCACAAAATCCTGTTTAGTTGACTCATTCTATGATTCTGCTGTTGAACTCACTCGACAATATCCAATGTTACTTCAGAAAAATTCGACAGCTTCGGCGGCTATTGTTACTTTAATGGAATGAAGCAAACAAAAAAACAATGGAATGATTACAATTAATTGAAAATGCTTAGAATATTAGTATGTACTGACTTGATTCATTTTAACGAGTGCACCAACTTATTTTAATCGACAATCCACTCATTTCTTCAAGTAATTGAGTATTTAGTCGAGGGTGTCTCCAAAGGTTAAACAAAAAAATAATAATAATTGTGATTGATTTTGAAAATACAATCACCATTTACTTAGTTCACTAAACAGACACCCATGAATTGTGTTTCAAGTCCAATTGGTACTTTATTGTAGAGTTGAGGAAAAAAAAAAATGGGCTTATTCTTGCGATCAGGTATTGCTAACTGGGATATTTAGTTATTAAGCCGGACAACTTGTAAAAACGCAATTTTTGTACTGTTGAAAAGGAAATTAAAAATTCATAGAGGAAATACACTAACGTTGTAGTGTGTAAACAAAAACCACTTTTCAATAAAAACATTTTCATACGCAGTCGAGGGTATTTTATTCGTGCGATGTCTTACCAATTGATACCCTCTCTTCCTGAACGTCCCTGTCTATTTTTCAATGGACCTCAAATTTTTGGCTCGATCGAGTGATTAAAAAAAAAATGAAAATATTTTCATTGCTCTAGCCTATGGAAATGACTGACGCAAATATTCCCTAAACAACGTTTATTTCTTTTATCTTCGAGTGTTTTTAGCATTTTCATTTCATTTGATACATGTTTCATCCATACTACATACAGAAACCGTGTTATTATGTCATACAAATACTTGAATAATTACACCAGTCGTCATTTATACGAGATATCCAAGATAATGACTTGATAGTTTAACGAAATTCACTCATTACTCACCCCCCTGTCTACGTACAAATATCGAATATATTAATTTATATTAATTTATTACGAGTAAAGACATCAAACGTTCGCCCCAATCCTCTGAGTCATCAATAATTTCTGCGATGAGTAAGAAAAGTGCTAATTTACAGTTTGCGATTCAATCGGTAAATGTAGCTCATGCTTTGAGAGTTGAATTAATAAATAATAGCCTAATGACAATTAATTAACGTGACAATTCGATACGCAGCCATCGAATTGTCGTTAAAAATTACACACCATCAGTTATAAAGTCTAATGATCCTTTCAATATCAATTTCCACTGCATTTTAATGCAATATCTTTACAGTTCGATTTTAAAATATATACATTTTGTATATATACATATATAAAGATATATTTACATGCCGAGTGCCGGGGAGTTCACTTCAACATTTTTTATCTCAATTCATCATTTGAGAATGATGAACAATTGTCACTCTTTCTTTGGTGTCACATAAAGTTACAGTAGCATAATCATTGATTAAATTAGATTTAATTGTACGCTGTACGACATAGTACGTTCATTCGTGTGTCTACATACTAATAAATATTCAAGTCTACATTAATTTCACTATTTATTTTGTGTCTATCTAATTTATAGGATTGAAAACTAGACATTATGGCATTACATTAGAAAATCAATTTCTCGTAAATCGATTTTTTTTTTCTCAGTTTATACTTCAATTTATGCGAAGTGCTTCACGACAAGGGACGAGAGTTCAGAAATTGTCTGCAGTTCATTTTTGAAGTATCTGCGACGTTTGGAAAAAGGAACGAAGTCGATAGATTTTTTTATTTGAGAATTTTTGGAGGTTAGAAACGAATTGGCGATTTTCTGTCGCTGAACGCATTCGGAAAATGATCTGCAAATTAATCTGAAGTCACCCGGTTCTTCCCCACTTCAGCTGATTCAGGTTCTCACAGTTTTTGATATTTTTCTTTTTTTTTTTTGAATGGATATTCTAGTAATACTTATCGTGTCATGCATTAATACGTAATAGATTTGTTTCACGCTCAACGATCGAGGAAATATAGATCTATCTAATTTGTTAACTATTTTCTTAATCAACAATTTTGTTGTTTACTCGAAAAATACTCTAGGATAAGAGACACCGAGTGATACTTTTTTGCTAAGCATCTATCGTCACATTTGCATGCACTTCAGTTTAAGGTGAATGTCTTAATCTTACTAGATTCAGCATGGCCTTGAGTTATACTAGGATCAGTACGTTTTAGAGTTGGGCCACTGCGTCAAATATCGTCCAAAAGACGGTCCCCAAATTTTTGACAATTTTTATTTTAACCTCTTCTCAATAATCAAGGAGAGGATCGATTTTTTTGGCTACAAAACTGTCGTTAAAATGGCCAAAAAAATTGAAATTGAATGCCATCTCATATTGAGAATTGTTTTTTTTTCCCCCAAGAATTTGGAGACTGGCTTGGAGATATTTGGCGGAATGGTCCAGGTACTTTTTAGATAAATAGAATAAGAAATATCACATTTATGTGTTCAATTATTAAACAGTACTTGGGCCAAATAAATAGAAAAGTGAGTCGAGGAATTGAACTCTGATTATTAGACAAAAACAAACGACAATTGTGAGTGGAAATCTTCCAAACGAGCCAAGTTAAATATTCAATATTAATAAATTGATTGACTGCCTGGAAAATTGTGACCTTTGAAGGGTAAATTGAGAGTATAATCTCCAGGATTTTATCATCTCAAAAAAAAAGTAATTTTCGCAAATAAATTCCTAAGGAGCACGAGAGAAAATTCCACGAGACGTTTTCCAGCAGAAAAAGTGTCTCCCTAGAAATTTCTCCTCGAGTCCCTGCCCAAAGTCCAGAATTTCCAGCTCCGCCTGTACATTTAACTCAATCTCGTTATTCCCTCCACTTCACTCGCCAATGCCTCTGCTTAATGAAGTGTAAATTAGTCGATTAATTCTCATTAGTCTTATTGAGACTGGTCATACTCAAAGTGCTGGGTGAATTAGAAATTGTCACTAACGAGTTGAGGCTAACCGCGTGTTAATCCTGCAGCATATGTACAAAACTTATTGGAAACATTCCCCGCCTCTCTGGTGAACGCTCCAAAGCCCCCTCCATCCAATTATCATCGTCAGTTTGTTCATTTGTTACAATTATAACTTCACCCTCGCGAAATGACAGCTCGTCCTCATTGTCGGCCTCGCAGTCGTACAGAGCACGACAACGACGCAATCCGTTCAAGCTCGATGACGTGGGCTTCATTGAAAATAGAAATTAATGAGATTAGTTTTGAGGACAGGTGTAGGTGAACTGCAATTGATATTTCCTCCATTAGAACTATTAAATGACAGACGCATGCTAATAATTTTTTGCTGTTTCACTTTGCCCAGACTGACGTTATATTCTCCAAAAATTTAACGAGACACCTACGACAAATAACGATAAATTATTTTTCAATTAATAATATTTTAATCCACAAATTCCCGTTGATAATTGGTAAATAAAAAATTTAATACGTCGAGACAGAAGAAAATATTAAAGAACGACGTCTTGTATGAAAAAATTACAAATAAAATCTCGGACTGTCTTTACGACTGATTTAAACAATTTAAAGAAACAATTGTCCTGTGGTAACTGACAACAAAATATTTTATGTCATTGTGCCCGTAATCCGCGATTTAAGCGAGCGAAGTGAGGTTAGAATCGCGTGATTACGGGCACCTATGGCATAATGGTGTTTTTGGCTCGTGGGAGGTTGTAAGACGAGCTGAAGGCGAGTGTTATACTCCCACGAGCCAAAAAACACCATTACGCACAAGTTCCACACAATATTTTATATAATTGCGCCCGTAATCCGCGATTTAACCGAGCGAAGGGAGGTTAGAAGCGCGTGATTACGGGCACCTATTGCATAATGGTGTTTTTGGCTCGTGGGAGGTTGTAACACGAGCCGAAGGCGAGTGTTATACTCCCACGAGCCAAAAAACACCATTACGCACAAGTTCCACACAATATTTTATATAATTGTGCCCGTAATCCACGATTTAACCGAGCGAAGCGAGGTTAGAATCGCGTGATTACGGGCACCTCTGGCACAAAATATTTTACGTCATTGTGCCCGTAATCCGCGATTTAACGGAGCGAAGCGAGGTTTGAATCGTGTGATTACGGGCACCTAGGGCAAAAAACCATTGACTAAATTTTGATTTTTTAAATCATTTGTTTTCTTCAATTAAAAATTCTTTCAAAAGCCACCCACCACTGGGAAAATGTAATTTATTCACTCATTAAATAACTTCCTCTAATCACGATAAACAGCGGCACATTATTTTGGGAAGCTTCCAAAATTTTTCCGACAATTCACAAGCATTCCAATCCAATCCAAAGTACACACATTAATTAGTGAATGAAAATAATCAATGAGCCTCACTTGGAACGGCTCAAAGCAAGAAAATCATAGCAATGCAAATGAGATGCGTTCGTTTGAGGATGCAGATGAACATGCGAAGCTTTACGACACTTGAAAATGTGCAATTGACATTCACAACAAACTGACAACACAATTCATTTATTATTGTTATTAATTTTCAAATGTCGCATGCTACTGTGCGTGTCAAATGTTTACCGGATTCAGATTGGGGAGCAAAGATGAGGGCTCCTCGGCGTAGCTTTCTAACCTGGATCGTTCCCTTCGCTGTACCAACAATTGTTAATAACAAAAACCATCAACCGGCCATTGGATTTATCAGAGAATAAAAAACATGCTTTCATTTAATCAGCAAAGTAATTCAACCCAACGCAAATTGTCAACCGTTCATTACTGATCCGTCGGGAGAGAAAAGAGCATTTTCTATTGACAATTTGTTTAATAAAAATCATTCTGCTCTCCGGGGAGTTTATAATAAATCAAAAAAAGGCAGTTTCTGTATTTTACCACTGCAAAATTTGCTTTCACCCCCACGTTATCCCTGATTTAATATTTATTGGGGGAATAATATTTGTTAATAATGTTTACCCAATCAATTGGCTTTTATTCCTCAGCCGATATTGCAGTTAATAAAGGGCGATATTATTTAACTGTTGAGTCAATTGGTGGGGGTCTTGAATGGAAAATCCGTTAATTTGTGAATTTCCGAATTTTTATTATGAGTAATTGTCGTTCGCTTCAATGGCTGAAATTGTAATAACGATTGATAATGAAAATGTTAGTCGTTAGTATGAGGTGAGAAGTGTACGAGCATGTCAAACGTGAATCACTAGAGAAATTATAATCAAATGCTACTGGATGTTAGTTCAGAGACAAATGAAAAATGAGAATTCCCCTGTTGTGTATGCAATTCGATCCCTCCACCTTAGAAAATTAATTGTGAAATGAATGGAGAGAAACTTTTCCGTAAAAACTGACGTTTCGTTTGGTAATCGTGCGGGATTTTGGTGGTTGAAAAAAAATTATTGAACCGCGAGGTAAAATTCAGCAGGTCCAACAAAAATTATGTACACGTCTAGATAATTTTTATTAAACAGCCAACAAATTTTACTGAGCCCTCAGGTAATTTTTGTGGACCGACGGTGGCCACGTACGATCACCCAACTCAGCCGTATTTCCTAGAGATCATTTCTCTCCGGGTGAGGTGAGGAAATGTGACTAATTAAAAATTACATCTGTACAGATTTTTTAAATTATCCCGATAATGAATGCGCGTGAAAGGTTGACATAATTCCACGAGTGAAAGATAATTTTCTCTCGACATTGTACGCGAGCGAAATCCCCACCTTGCGATAATAAACAAATTCGTTGAATTCGCGCTGTAAAGAAATTAATTATCGGGAGAATTGAATGATTTATAAACTGTAAAATTGAATTTTCTGTCACATTCCAACACTTCTATCCTTACTAAATCGTCGTGAGATCCCATGGTATTACTTCGGGATGACTTACCTTCCTGGGAGGCGGTACAGGATTACCAATTCCATGTTCTGAGCACATAGAACTCAGGGATTCACTGCTTCTGCCATTACTCATCCTCGAGGATGAGGCGATTGAAGGAGCCGGAGGCGGAGGATTCCTCGGCCTTTGAAGCGTTGACGTATTCGATTTATCTAAAGTTCCTGACACCAAAATATAATGCAAGAAACAATTTAAAAATCACGAAATTTATTATTAAATTTATTATTATTGATTTATTTATGAGCCTACGAAATACTTGAAATCCTACCATGTCCAGTCGATGAATCACTGCTGGGTGATCTCTTATGATGCAAACTATTCAGCGTATTCAGAGAATGTGGCAAACTGTGCAAAGAATGGCCAGCCAAAATGGGCTCACTGGTTGTTCTACTGTGGGACGAGTTGGCGAGACTGACAGAAGTCGGCAGAGTTCCATAATGCGCCGTAAGCATTCCTCCCCCGCCGGTACCAGGTGGAGGAGGTGGTGCTACCCTCTTCTTGAGTGATCCGTGAATATTTAAGCCCATGTCTGGTGGTCCCATTGGACTCGAAACTATCATTGGTTTTCTCGCCTGAGGTGGCGGCGGTGGTGGCATTTGCTGTCTACTTGTCACAGAATTTGGTGATGAACCACTTTGAAGACTATCACAGGTACTGCTACGACTTCTCAGAGTTATCGGCGAATCACCGGGACCTGAGCCACCACCCCCTGCGTAGGACGGCGGTCGACTGCGCGATTTTTTCTCCGGTGTCAAGCATCCGTTCTAATCCAAGCACAAAAATTATCATTAAATCTCATTTGTTTATTAGCTACAGAAGACTCTACTGCATCCGCTAAGTCGACTATATTTTTCTTTCGCAAGCGAGTGTAGACCAAAAGGATTGAAAAATAATAATCAAAAGTAATATGACGTACTCGATCCTCAATAATCGTCTCATCATCCGAGAAATCCGTAGATCCTTCATCGTGCGACAAATTCCAATCGATATTCACGTTATCGAATTGGGTCTTTTGTTTCTGGAGGGCGTGAGTCAACTGAAAAAATTTTTTTAATAATTACCGGGGTCTAATGGCCAACTCAAAATTGACTGGTTAGCTAAAAATCTGAATTATCCTCGGCCTGAGCATTAAAATAATGAGAACCTCTTTCATTCTCTTTATTTTAATTTTATGTGAGCGTACGAAAGATTACTGTCTATCAGCTGATCGATAGCGATCGACTGGTGAGATCAATTAGAGTGAGCCAGGTTGCAGTACATCGTTAGCCATTGTCTTCAAGATTAATGCCTTCGATTGGAGGTTTCTCATTAGTAACAAAAGCCCAGAATAAATCCCGAAAACTTACTAAATCCTTGCACGCAAGATGTCCGAGTTCCTGCGCAATATCTGACGGCGTTTTGTCCTGTTTATTCCTCAGGGTAGGATCAGCCCCAGCTCTCAGCAGTAGTTTCATCGCCTCAGCCCTGTCATGCCGCGCAGCGAAATGCAGAGCGGTCTCTCCATCAACAGTTGTCCTATCAACTCCTCCACTCTGCATATTTTGTACCAGAAAATCGACTAGATGTAAACTCCCCCCCATTTCCCTGAGAATCGCCAAATGTAGAGCAGTTTCTCCGAGCTCTGAGGTGGGCAGAGGCGCGGCAAGGTCGACATTCTCAGCGAATACCTGCAGCAATTGCTGAAGATCCCTATTATTGACTGCATGCTCAAGATCAGACAACAGATCTCTCTCATCTGCACAAGTATTCATGACGTATCGTTTGTCAACGTATTTAGCCCTGATGAATTCATATCTCTCCTCCATCGAGGACGATGGCGATGGTTTTAAATTATGATGCAGTGTAGCCTCCATAATCTCATTAAAAGATTGATTAGTCATGTATCTCGCTAATAACAATTGGGCAGTGCCAACATTATCAAGAGTTAATGATTGTATCCTGGAGATGTGTACCCCAAGATCTCGATGAATGCCGCTGCACTCGATGCAAACGATAATTCCAAAATTTGTTGACAGCCAGGTTGCGTCATTCTGCGAGGAGCAGTCGCAGCACTGGTCATTGCCTGGTAGTCTCATGACACACCTGATGACCGCCTGTTGAAGCTCAACAAGACTGGGATTACCCTGGCCTGCGTCGGCCTTACCACTGGCGTCAAAAGCCCTCAGAAGAGCTCGCTCTTTGCAATTCACAAGGACTGACATCCAAGCTCGCTGATCAGTCTCGTCCTCGGCTTGGAAATGATAAGTTCGATTGTAACTGATCAGGTCGAAGCCGCGCTTGTCATCGGGGACTAGTTTAATTTGGCAAGTTAGGAGATTGACACGTGTTGGGGGCTTGTTCTCGTCTGCATGGCAGATGTCCAGGTAGCCCTCCGCCTGCACTGCGCAACGACGCTTCTGCCACACTCTGCGCATCTTGCCCTCGCTTTTTTTCAGCAAATGCCCTGAGCGGGTCACCCCGTGTTGCTTGTCCCCTTGCAGCTGGTGAAGGGAATACCCGGCCGAGGCATTTGTCGTTAGTTCCTTGTCGCAGCCCGAACTACGGAGGAGACTGCGAAGTTCGGTGAGCCGTCGACGCTCCTCGTCCTGAGTCTGACGAATCTTCTGGAGTTTGATGCTGAGGTCGGCGATGTACGAGCCAAAGTGCTCGATCGTTTTTAAACCGTCTTGAAAGTAGCTGAGGACAAAATAGAGAATACTGGTCAGTTAATTATTCATTAGCCAATAACGCCAGTGAATAATAATTAATTAATCTTTTAGACTGCACTTCTGAGCTCAATGGAGTCTATGATATTTACTTGGTCTGCGCGTGATAGTACTCGACGAGATGCTGAAGCAGCTCAATCCCCTTCTTCGTTTTGATTTCATTAACTTTGATGAGGTACTGCAAATGACAATCATCATTGAACAATGCTAAAGCATAAAATGTTGCTAGCCTAGAAGGGCAACAGTCGTCTGTAATAATTTTTAGTATTACCCTAATTGAAAGTGTAACATACCTCGCACATTTGCAGTTGAAACAGCCGTCTCTCTTTCTCCATTTCGTCTGCAATCTCAGCTGGTGTGACTTCCGTTCGTATAAGACCAGCCTCCTTTGCATGCTGCTTCTTCTCCTTCTCTATCTTCGCGTACTTAGCCTCGTAGTCCTTCCACGCTTTTTCGAATGGCCTCTTCAAGTCCCCTTTAACCCCCCTCAAGTCTCCTTTCAACACCGAGTCCAGGGGAAACATGACGATGTTGTTGATATTTTGCATCTGAATGAGAAATTCATAAATGCATGAGGATTAAATTTCAATGTGACAAAGAATACGTAGGGCAGGAAAATTATTCATCTCATTTGTCGTCAAATAATTGGAGAGACAATTCTCGCTGGAATCCCCTGGATCAGAACCCAAATAGTGCAAAGCCTGTTGTGCTATTATATTTTGCCAAAGAAAGCCGTAAAATATTCTTTCCAAATTTAATTAAAAATACTTCAAGTGCTGAAGGACATTTTAGGCCTCTCTTTTCCAATTTTTTTAATCTCTCACTTTTTTTCCGCTCCACAGTGAGAATTGATGCTGACTCATAACTCTCCGTTCTATTTAGCTTATGGGAGGTGGTTTTCAATGGTCCTTCTTCCCCCCCTGGGGATGCTCTCAAGCATGATTCCCCCTAAAAAAAACTGCTGTCACCATGTGCGATCGGAGCATAAAAGCCGTACGATAAAGTCTCGACGTTTTATTTGCCGTGGGGCTCTCCCCGTGAGTTAAAGTTAGAAATCGACTATTGAATATCAGCAGAAGTGGATCGAAGCCGTCCAATAACTTCAGCTGTCCACTGCCGTTTATTTTGAAATGCGACTTCAGGACGTCGCCAGTGCCGAGGGACAGCGAAAATCTTGATAGGTTATTTTTTTTTTAACCAAGACAATGGAGCGGCAACGCGCATATTAGATTCGAGGATATTACGCAATGGAGGAGGGACTAATAAGGCGATGTCAATTGAATTAATTTGCGTCGTGCGACTAATGAGCAATATCAATGAGCATCAGTACGACATTGGTACGCGTGTGTTGTGCGGTGAGAAAGAATTATCAGAGGCAGAGGAAATTAACTGGGGACATTGAAGTCAACGAATGTCCAGTGTCGAAGATTTGGAGAGTGAAAAAAATTGATTTTAATTGAGAGAGGCCTCTCGGGGTTCAACAGGCAAATTAGAATAAATAAATATATAAATAAATGGGTGAGGATGTCGTCCGGAGACTCCACAATTTTAATAATTGACAAGAGAATTGGATTTTGTCACCCAGCATGAGCTGATTGTGGATTTAACCACTTCAATTGTCAATGGCCGCCGATAAAAACTCAATTTTCCAATAACCTTACCAATGTTTTCATGAGGGCACTGAGTTCCTTTGTGACCACGGCAAACTTGAGGAAGGCAGCGCCAATATCCGGCTCCTGCTCCTTGAGCGCTGCATCGCCGAGCCTCTCGAGAGCCCTCCCCAGGTAGACCTCATTATCCACATGAGCTGGAAAACAATATATCCATAACCACCCACACTACCGGCATTAAATGCGCCACAGAATCCAGTCTTAATGAGTGTAACGTCCATTACTGTCAGCTAAAGTTCTCATTTATAAAATAAAAAAAAATGGAGAGAGATTTTTCGAAGAAAGGCGGACTCGTTGGGCGGGTGAGGAATGAATGAATTCATCGCGTGAAGAGAATCTTTTGACAGTCAATGGCATTGATGTCAGTTACGTTGGGCTAGTCCTTCAGAAGGAAAAAGTACGGGCTCTTCCGGGCATCAGCCGTACACGCGGGCGCCAGAGAAATCGATTCTGTCTGACGCTGCCGGTGGTTGTGGCCTATAGTGCGTCGCACTTTGTTTTATAGCTTTTTATAGAAGGAATATTAGCTTGTGGACTACCTCTGGTGAACCTGGTGGACATGGATCCACAGACAATTGGTGAGACTGACCCTATCCAATTTTTTAAGACTTTACAATGGATTTAGCTATTCAGGCAGTCCTCGAAGAATTTTTTATCGGTTGGAACACTCACCATTTCCTGAATTGTGGATGGCTTTGATCGCCTTCTTGAGTTTCGTCAAGCCCTCCCGGTCAAAATCCAGCGTCTGAAAAAGGGAGACAAGTAATCAATTAATCGAGTGATTAAATAATCCAACTGCCATTGATGACAACTGATGTTTAGAAAATAATAAATTAAATTGGGGGAAATTGGGGAGACACGTACCGAGGGAGGAAATGCTTTTTCCGAACAGACTCTGCTCATTGAAGAAATTAACAGCTCAAAAATTGACGAGACAATGATTTTGTCGTCTCAGAAGTGAGACCTCTGTACAGACAGCCAATGAAATGATTAATTATAGTCACCGGAAAAATAGCCAACGGATATTAACGCCCGACTCTGCCGACTATATTTTCCAACGGCTGATTCCAATGGAGCAAACCTCATTTGACCCAAATAAATGGGCTCATTTCAATATCTCGTAATGAAGGTTTTACCCAAAATTAAATTTGATTTTCATTTGTAGGGCGATCCAAATAAAGATTCACAAGTGACGACTGAGAATTTATTAATATGTTATGATCCGCAGCGAGTGAATCAATTGTTGATGCCAGAGGAACGAAAACATTTTCATTTAACTCCCAAAATGGCATTCACTGAGGCTCGACGAGTCCCTTGATTACCGACAAAATACCCAAACTATTGAAAAAAAAATCCACAGAAATTAAATCCGAAATAATTTTTCCAAAAATCCTTCTCCCACATCACCTGAAGATCTTGAATTCTCTAGATAATCACCTGGTGCAGAAAAATTTTATATTCACAGCACATCCTTATCAATCTCCGAATTGTCCCGATGATAATCACGAGGTCATCCAGGATTTGCAAGAAGATGAGTAGTGAGGAGCAATCATCCACGAGATTATGGGATTTCCCTTCTGACAAACGTCGGGAAGCCACGAGATGACATTCAGAGGATAATTAGCAGTGCCTTCGGCATTTTTATGACTGAAATCAGTCTCTGAAATGACCACTTCATTACCAAAGACCTCACTTCACGAGGGCAAGAGAAGATTGAGGAATTAAAGATTGAATCTCCAGCAAACTGAATTAATTTCCAGTGTCGCCAATAAAGCCAATAAAATCCACGGCTGGCTGGGAATTCCCCGGACTTAAATTCACGATCAGAAGTTGGATAAGTCCCCAGGAAGCAGCAGAACAAAAAAACGACGAGTCCACCTAAAAATCTATTGAACTCCCAACATGAACTGACAGTTCTCCACTCCCAACTGATCCGTTGACACGTCAAGAGTTCAAGTGTTAACGCATTTGCCCGCTGGCAGATGATTAACTGGTGGCGGCCAAGACAGGCGACAAGAAAAAAATCACCAGAGCCAAAAACATCTGAAGTGAGCGAATGCACGACAATAATAGAATCATTGTCAATTGTCTGTATTGAGCCATCACCCCCCGATTGCATTCCTCGGTTTATCGTAAAAAACGTCCGACTCTCCTACCCACAGCTTTGATTGGCTGGTGAAGGTCAATCAGAGAGCCAGATGGAGTGAGCTGGTAAAACGATTCTACCGAGTTCTGGCTGCTCGTCGGTTTTCTCGGATTATCCAGGAATTAACGACACCTAGCGAAATTTATGATAAGACCTTTTTTGTCGGGCAGATGGAGGGCTATAAAAAAGGTAATAACAAAAATTTCGACAGCTCCCGTAGTTTCGGAGAGAATCATCAAAAACTGAGGAGACTCATCAACTCAAACTGCTTTACCAATTGAGTACTGAATTTCTCTTCCTGTCTGTTATTTCTCTCCCCCTGCAGGAGAAAGACATCCCAGTGACTCATTACTCGAAAAGTACGTCGAGATGGGGACAAGAGGGGGAGAGAGGAAATCCGTCGCAAGGTCACCAGCTCTTCTGTGTTTGTCCTCTCTCCACAACCGGTCTTTCATCTTCATTATTGGTCATTCACATTTTTTTGCTCATTCTCTCACAGCATATCCCACTCTCCAGGGCTTTCTCTCAATTAATATCAGGAGTATGTACTTATAAAGCGCTTCAAACGCGTAACGTGTGGATAGGGAGATACTGACCTAACGCGCTGATGAAAAGCGAAATGAGGAATTCCGGAATGAAAAAAGTAAAAGTGGAAAAAAAAACAAACTATAAGATGTAATTAATTGGAGAAAAATGGCATTTTATGAAGTTAATTGTGTGCTCTAGTGATGAATTAAAGGAGAGAAAGGTGATTTTCATTTTACACTGCCGACACTCAATCATTCTATCAGGATTTTTCTTAATTGGATGGACTGCTGATTGCGTTCGATAGCTAAACAACTAAAATTTTATGACCTGATTAAACAGATCTGTTTAACGATTGGATTATTCTATTAAATAGTCCGTTTGGAGTGAAATATTATTCGCCATCTTTCGTGAATAGATTCGAGGAAAGTAGATTGATCTGTCAATAAAATTGTTGTTTATTTTTTTAGTGAAAGAGAAAAGCAGAAAGAGAAAAGCAGTCTCGCGGATTGAATTTATTTTCCCTAGTTTCTGGCGATGTCAATGATTTATGACCTGGATTAGTTTAGAGGATTGTCAGAAATAATTAACAAAACCATTTTTTTTTAATGAGAGATGAGAGGAAAGTGTCTACACACCTTTCCTCTCTGCCCTGGCACGCCATTTCCATATAAATTCCGCTATCTTCCGCGTCATGATGAGAAAATTGCAGGAATGTACATCAGCACGAACGCCCCTCTCTACCTGCAATACAAGTTTAACTCTCGGAAGAGGGAAGCAGCAAAAATATTCAAGCACAGACTTCACGTTACTCCCAATAAGGCGCAGGTGATACAGCTGCTTGAAAGCGTGCCGGAGTCCCTGGGTTAAAACCAAAGGAGGGGCCCTCGTCCTCGCGACTCCCAGGAATTCCTCAGGCCTCTCCGGCCTTGGTAGGTCGTTTATACTGGCGATTGTTACGTGCGGTAATTTAAAATGAAACCAAACGAAACGAAACATCACTCGCGACTACCCAAAGAACCCAATTGGCTATCATAATTTTCTAAAACAAAACTAATTTCCTTCTGCTGTTCAGTGCGGAATAATATTAATATTAATGTCTCCAAGAATAATTTAAGCAGAGGAAAAGGGGTTAAAGTGTCAGTTGCCTTATCTCCTGAATGTTTTAAAAAAAATTCTCGCCTCCAACTTCGCCAGACTAGGGTCGCTGAGGTCTTAGTCCTAGTCTAAGGGGGCATTCTCTATTGTGGAGGGCCTCCTGATTGCGTTGAATCGAGTGCCAATGAGATTTCCTAGAGTAAAAATTGAAGACAACGAGATTATGACGAATTCAATTTCTCAAGGTCAACAAAAATACGACACCTGCAGGACCAGTTGCGTCACCGAAATTGAGATGATATTACTGTTTCTAATTCTCCGGTTGCCACAAACGTTGGAGGTGCGATTGGAATTGTGACCCAGTTTAACCGGACACTCCCCAAAGGTGGAGACTCCGCGGTAGACTCCTCGAGCCACTTCCTCGCCCCTTGAAGATACGATGGCCCTTCATCGATCGTTAGTGCTGCTCATGTGGAGCTGCAGGAGCCGCGAATTATGCACGAGACTCATTTCCAATCCCTCGGCAGAAAATAAAAGTTAGAAAAAAATTTTGAGAAATTGATTGGCAAAGACCTTGACCAACTACACAAGCACATTTACATTTTTCCACTTCGATAAACAAATCGTCTGCCGGGCTAACCTCCGGTGACGAACTCGACGGGTTGGAGAGTTCTTTCAGGAAAAATTAGCAGTCGGAAAATAAATTACCCAAGCGAACAATAAAATTCGACATCTCCAGCGCAAAACGACCGATCGACGGGTCTAGATAATTTTTAATAATCAGTAAACAAATTCTATTGAACGCTGCGGCAATCTGAATGTTAATTGTACTCTTATTGTACCCGTTACGGTAATTTAAATTTTCATTTGTCTCGGTGGAGGACTAGTCCGCAGTATTAGCTTTGAAAAAAAATACTTTGACAATTAATTTTGCAATGACTCGGAGCGGAAAAAAATAGTCACCAATCGAAGACAATTTTTTTTCAATCTATGCAATGAATTGAGAGGGAATAATTAACGTGGGCGACGATATCAGTTAACGTGTTTTTGCGAAATCCAATGAATTACGACGCATCGGAGATTACTCACGCTTCAAGAATAAATAAATGCTGGACTTCTTATTCGTTGGTAGGATATATGGACGTGGTATACGATGCGGTAAATACCGTCAGACACCATATTTTCGATTTTTCAGGGACAGATGTTCATGGTTTCCCCTATCCGCTGGCGCTTATTCACTCTCCCCCTGATGGACGAGAAATTGAGGTGAGAAGGCCCTCTGAATTAAGATTGAAATTCCGTACAATTAATCCCTCACATTTCCGTTAAAATAAAAAAAAACAATTACTCCCAACAGCAGAAGAAATTGACGAGAGGTCGACGAATTTTCCCTCCACTCCTTTTTCTCGTTCTCCGGTTGTCGTTTTTTTAGTAATTTCTTTTCATTCCAAGTCTTTTTGATGGAGACAGCCATTTTTTGGGTCACAGCATTTCATCCCGATTGTTTTTCCGCTACTTTAGGAAGAGAAAAAAAAATTGTCTGCTCTTTCGAGCGGACGAAAGCCTCCGGATGAATTTGAGTAATTGAAAATAATTTTTTTCCTCTCTAATTGACTCGAAAATTAATTGAAAGAATTATCCTAAATCGATCGATTGTCTCGCCAGTTGTTCATGAGTTCTTTTTAATTTTTTTTGTCGGGGAATAAATAAAAAAAATTGCGGTCCTCTGGGTATTTGTTATCAATGTTTCTCGGGTACTAATGCCCTTGTCAATGTCAAAGGGACAAGTTTCGAAGTCTATTAAATATTGCGCTGTAAAATCATGGGTAACTTGGTCTCGTCCTCATCTCACGTTAGCCAGTGCGAGGGGATCGAAAGTGATCGCGATTTATTCTCAATATCTCCCGATTAAATACCGGACTTTAGATAAATTCTATGTCACCTCAAAGCTCGCAAAAGCGCAGTAAATCGAGAGATTCGTCGCTTTGACAATCGAGTTATTGTCACCCAAAAGCAGATGATTTTGTCCACCCCTCCCGTAGCTTGATATTGTCGTCACATGTGTCTAAATAATTTCTTCACTCGGAATCCTCGATTACTGCGAAGCTTTTTCAGGTCAGGAGGGTTAATTACGGGTCACGTGACATCTTGATTTACAATTCTGTGGCAACGTTACAGCTCTGAGGAGCCGAATCCCAGAATTATCGTGTACAGAGCTCTACAAATACCTCCGACATGCTCAGCTGTACCAAAATTTCCAAGAGATTTGTCAGCAGATGATGAATTTATGGCCTAAAAAAAAAATCTCTCGATAAATTTTGATAAAGCTCCCTAAATCTACATTACCAAGAATAAATGCCGAAGTTATCTCTCCCTGGCACTCGCGTTTCCCCTTCAATATTATTCTTAATTACTCTTTCATTTGCGTTTTTTCACGACTGAGAGAACTTTCAGGTCACGAAGAGGTGGGTTACCTCATGTAACACCTCACGTAATAATTATGCAGTAAGACTGTAGAAGGGAATAATTCCAAGAATATAAATCCCCATGGCACTCTGAATGTCCCCCCAACCAAAAGCCAGAGGATTCAACAGGGCCCACTCGTTGTTAACCAAATTCCCACCGGCCCAATCTCCCGACATTTCCTCAAACTCGTCTACTCCCAAAGGCATCCGCAAAATAATCAGCAAATTCATTCTGTCCCCACTCCACCGTCGAAGTACTCTTGCCATTCAGCTGCCGAATAAAACTCCTAGTGCATTCTCAATTATTTTCTACAATGCAAGTGTCCTACCGCAGCGTCCCTGAACAGTGAATCCACTGATTTATTTTTTCATTCACAACCACAAAAATACTCACCTCCTCAAGTGCTGTGATGGTCTGCCTGCACTGTGGCATTCGCGAAACAAACGTGGAGGTAGTCGGCGAGTTGTAGTCCTCCCTGGTCTCCTCCACGAACTCACTAACAGCGATTAAGCCCGGCATTCTTGAAATTCCCCAATAATCCAGGCACAATTGGAGAAATTAATTTCACAATGATCCAATCACTGCAGCTCACCCTCACCAACAATAACGATCAGATCCAAAATCACCGGGCAACCGACGTTATAATAATTAATCATCCGTGTACGTGGTTTAATCACAATCCACCCATAAATAAATGAATCAACAAAACTGTCAGCACACAGCGAATCACAAATGATAGAAAGAAGGAGGTGGTTGGAGGCTAGAACACACCTCTCGATTTTTCCGCCCCCGCGGCCTCTCACTTCCACTCTCTTCCCTCCCGCCTCCCTCCCTCAATGGCTAAACTCAAATACAACAGTGTAATGAACAGAGTGAAATAAAAAGATAAATTACTCATGAAAAATCAATCACTCCTCGCCTCTTCTCTTTTTTATTAGCAAACTCGCGCACTCTCTCTGTGACATTTTGTCTTGCCCTGTTATTTTCTATTCACCCTGGATTAGTTCACGATAATCTTATGTATTCTATCTCCTTATTCACCTTTAACTGATGATTTGTCGCACTAAGTCCCTCGAAGTAGTACAGTCATTGTTCACTCTCAACGAGTCACATTGGCGACACGTCAATTGTCCGATTGGAGAGATCAGCAAATTTCTTGTTTTGATGATTTTCACTTATTTTTTCCTGAGTACTCCCAGGGGGGGAACACTTGCGAGCTTGGTTGTCTCTCGGTCTCTCCGCTGCGTTTGACGAGGTCCGTTGTTTCGTGTATGGCAGATCGCAGTGGAATCGACACTCGCGCGAGGCTGTCCTCTAGGTCTGTACTCGCCGGGGAGATTCACACTGGCGAGGGGGTTATGACGGTGGGTTAATACAGAGAGACTTTTCCCCTGCGGATGTGTAGGGATGCTCGGATGTGGTGGCGGAAAGGAAGCAGCGGGTTGGCCAACTGACTCGGGTGTGCTCGACGACGAGAGTCGAGTATGTCCATGTGGGGTGGGGGGGCCCGTTGTGTGGCTGTGTGCAGCATGACAGGCGGGTACGCAACGGGAGGAAAGTGAGCAGTTATGGCGACCTGGTGCTGACGTTCTCACTGGACGACATCGGGCATTTGTGGCGCGAACCTGGGGAGCGTTTTATCACATCCTCGTTGAATGAATAATTCAGGAAGTGCAGTTAATTTTATCAATTTTTCTGATAATAAAAAGGAATTGAGAAAGGCAGATATAAATAGCCAGAGATATTCATGGAGCTGTCAACAATTGTAGCATTAAAATTTCTAGCCTTATTAACGTAATTATCATATGACTATCCTTATCGCCTTTCTGATAAGCCCCAGGAAGTGGTAATGAGAGGACAAATATTCTGATACGATTATTGAAGGCCAAGTGCTTCAATCCCACACTAAGACAAAAAAGGAAATAAACTAGTCTCAAACATTAATTTCTTTAATTTTTCCTAAATCATAAAAAAACATGATTACTGCTAAACAAAAGTCATGTGATTAACTCACAAGTATTTAATGACAGAGAATGATTGGAATTATCGCCCTGTACTCGCCACTCGTGTTAATAAATTTATCCCTATCTTTAAGAGGATGAAAAATACAATTTTTTGGTATTTACTTTTTAATCAACTATAATTATATATTCTCCCCCATGCCGTCTGTCTCGGTTACGAGAGCTCGTTCCAGGATAACACGACCCTCTTTGTAACGCTGATTCTCGTCTGTGGCGTATTCGTAGACCCAACCGAGTTTGGCATCACAATTTTTGCAGCTTACGTCACGTACCATGTGTCGACCAGTCAACATTACACGGTCTTGGATTTCACTGTAAACAGAAAGAAAAAAATTCTGGAAGAATGATGCGTCAGAAGGAAAATTGATCAGCTGAAGAGGTAGGTCCTCTTCGATGTTGTTTTAACTTGGCTACTGGATATTGTCAAGATTCGTCAGACGTCAGACAATTGGTCATGGAGGGAGGCTTTCCCCTGCTTTTCACTTCATACATCTAATAATTTGGACGAGAAAAACATTTTCTCTGCCGCCCTCCCCCAAGATGACTCGCAATTGAGCAATGAAACATCCAGAGTCCCGGGAATTGACTGAACCAAAGCATATCAAGTTCATTCGCAGCGAACTTCGCGAACAAAAGCATCCTCCAAGATCTCCAATATCCAAGCATATCATGTATCAATCAATAAATTCCTTCTACTCACCTGTAGTTCAGATTAACAACTTTGTTGAATAAAAAGGCTCGTCCAGTGGCACCAGTGAATCTCGTGCTGATCAGCTGTCCTCTGTTTGTGAGATTAGTGTCACAAGATGCACAGGAGAATAACCGAGTGCCTCCAATGTGCTCGAGAAAGATAACTCCCATTGTCTTTCTGGTTTATACCTTCACTTTGGCGAATGTTCCTCAAAAAATGGAGTCACTCCTTTTGGAATGTTACGTCAACTTGACATGGACCGAACAGCTGTCAAAAATCCCCAGAAAAACACAGCAATTGCGATGCTATTATGAGACACTCGATTTGTTGTTCTCCTGGTGACAGTGCTCAGTCAGCAGTGAATCCATCTGTTCCCTACCGAGTGTACTCACCTAAAAAAACATGGCTGACAGTCACTGAGGTCACGTGGGTGACGTCTAGACTTGTTGTCCTCCGGACTCGGGTATATATTTCGTGTACGATAACCTGCTCGACTATCCCTTTCTCTCGTAATTGATCAGATGGTCCGTATGGAGACCCGCATCCATGGACCCTAGACGTCAGGATCAACGACATTCACTGACAGATGAAAAAATCTTATTCATTAGGGACATTTTATCCAGTCAGAGGTCGCTGACAGTGACTCTGTCAGGAACTTCAAATAGCCTGAGGACACTGTTGAACACTTTATTCAATTCATTTGTCAATGTTAATGTATAATATATATTAATAATCACCGAGTAAAACAAAAATCCATAGCTCCAGTTACATCAAAATATTCTATCTTTATTACGTATTATCACGCATATAAATACAATGTTACATACTTTTTTTTGTATATACATACGTTGGCATTCTCCAGAAACTCATGGAAATTACATTAAAGCCTGTTACACATATAATTTCGGTAGTAATGTGTTAAAATGAGTCAAGTCGAGCATGAAAATATCTCAATTATTACACGATTGTCTGGAAATCCCTGATTTCAGGAAGAAATGTCGGAAGATCTATCCCCTAACTGCCAGTATTTAACCCAAAAAAAATTTCTAATTTCTCCTGAAGTCAATCGACAATCGCCATAATCGCACAATCTCACAATAATTAATGACTCAAATCCTTTTACCACGTAATTACTATCTTGTGCATTACAATCATGAATGATATACATAATTGAGTTCCATCCTCACTCATTCCTCCACAAATCCATCAGAAAATGTCTGGTCAATGTTAGGTCATGGGCACCGGGCCCTCTTAAACGGCAGAATAACGATTTCCAATAACAAAATAAAAAAGAGAAAAAAAACAAGTTAACATAAATAGAATAATTCCTCCACTCGGATTATTTTCATATAAACTACGAAGATAATTGTGGATAATTCAAACACTCACATGAAAGAACAGTATTAATTGGTCATTTCGTATGTTCTTTGCATGTTTGTTTATCTTAAAGGCACATTTGAAATATGGATGATTATAAAAATTTTCACAAGTAAGTTAAGGCCCTGAAAATTCTACATATATTTACCGATTTACCTAATCACATAATCATAGGTATTTTCTGCTGTTACCCCCCTCCCAGGCGAACTGTTCCTATTTTAACAAAACGAAAGTGGGAAAATTTTCTCATTAATGAATAAAAAAATATAAAACATTAGAAATTCTTTTAGCCAAAATCACAGACAAGTCTTTCAAACTTTCCTCCCACTCAATGAACAGTAAAATTCACTTGCACCCAAAAGAATTTGTTTTCGCAATTTTGCCCCTCGCCCCACCCTCTTTTTTTCAATTCATTAATCGATATAAATAATATAAATATAGGTTCCAGTATTGTTTTGTTAAACTTATTATTACACATCACCGTATGTACTTATTACATGCAACGATATCGTATTTCTCTATATAATATATTTGTGGATTTTCATTAAACTTCTTTTTTTTTTTTTTCATCGTACTATATAAGTCACATCGAGTCAACGTACATACGTGTGCAGATATATCGGTTATCAAGAAGTAAAATGAAATGAGTCAATTCAATTGAGAGACGAGTTTTCAATGAATATCTCGTAATTGTAGGGCAATAGGATTGAAGTCGCGACAGTAAGTGTGACAGTAGATATTTTTTATAAAAGATACAATCGCTCGGTCGATTGGTGAGATATTTTTCTCAAAAACTATCCTCAGAATATAATCGAGATATGTTGCTTCGACTTTATAATGGACTTTTGACGGTTATCCTGCGTCTCAACGGCAGAGCAGAAGTGGAGGTGCAAAAAATTTGATCAGAGTGTGACAATTTCGCCCCTTCCTCCTGAAATAATTCGCCAAGGTAAGGTCAAAGGTGAAGCCCACTATTTCATTTTACTTCGTTGCTGATATCGTACCAATAATTTTGTATATATTTTGATTTTCTTTTATTAGTTTTTTTTAAAAATCTTATGTATAAAGTGTAAGAGGACTTTGTTGGTTTAATACTGCTACTATCTATTTACACCAGCTCATTTTCACCATAAACTCTGGAAAAGTGTTTTCTCATTTTTTTTGTATCAAAATGTCCATAACTCCGAGTACATCGATTGAAATAATGACAGCAAAGTCGTGAGATTATGAATGATAAAGATAATTGATTGAATTTTCTGCTTCATTTGCAAACATCTTCATAGTCTAAAATGCCCATTTGAAGTAGTGAAGTGGTTAGAGCGTGACAGAAGATTGAATACAGCGATTCAAGGAGCCTGCAAGTGTCCTTGAGACTGACGTCCAAATAATCTCGCTGATTGAATTGATTTTCGAGAGACAAACAAAAATAGTTTGAGTTTTTTTTCCAACAATCTCTCATCTTCTGTTACGCTCTCAGTGCATCACTACTAAAATCATCCATAGTCGTTGAACAAATTCATTTTTCGCTTCGTTCGTATTTTATAATAAATCTCGAAGCACCGATACATTTAATCAGTCACGTGGAAGCATTCAACAATAACGATTGAGTTTATTAAAAGTAAAAACAAAAAATCTATAAAACATCAATTAATTCCCCTCCGAAAATCCAAAGAAGCCGTTGCGATTGAAAATATCCGACATTTGCATTTAAATTCCATAATACAGTGAATGTTGATAAGATATTCTCTCCATAAAATTCGTAATATAATAAAGAAATAATTGAATAATCGTAGATTCGAATATAATGTTATTCAACTGTTTAATCAGATGAAAAAATAGATCCCTGCATTCAGTATACTGTCTCTCTCTCTCTCTTTTTTTTCTAAAACGCCTGATAAAAATTGACAGATATGAAATAAAAGCTGAGAGTAAAATTCTTCGTAGAAATGTGTATATGAAATGACTAATAATTATTTTTCATATATAGTATGATGACGCAATCAGTGGTTCTGCGTCTGCTATTGATAACAAACTTGATAATTGGTGATTCATAGAAAAGATAGTCAAAGTTACTTGGTAAGTTTCGTTCGGTTGGCAGCGAGCTCAGCGAGGCATGCCAGCGCCTCTAAGTCCGGTGACCAGGCTGTCAAAGATTACGAGAAGAAAAAAAATTGTAAGAAATTCATTGGCATAAAAATATCGAGCCAACAATTTATTAATTCGACGATTAAAGTCCCTCAAGTCTCGTGAAGTCAAGAACAACAACAATCAATTCATAATCAACATCGTAACAATTTTTAAATTAATTGTAATGTATCTTTTTGACAGAGAACATTCCGGAGCCCGATAAAATTCGTTATCTAAATTATTCCGCAATTGTTTCATTGCAATAATTAATACAAAGTAAAGATTGTACTCACGTTGTCCCCCATCCTTGTCATCATGATCTCTGGAAACCGTGGCTGATGCATTCCGCGTGATACTTTGTTTCCTAGCTTTTCGTTTCTGGCTACCAACCAGCAGAGCCTTCTCCGTTTCCTCATGAAAATCATTCAGGTTATTCACTTGTTCAGCATTTGGGCTGGTATGGTTGTGCTTTGGCGAATTCCCATGAATTTTTTGATGAATTTTCTTTTTCTTCGTGCGCTGCTGCTTCTTCTTCTCTTGGAATTCCTCCAAACTCAGCGATGGCAGGGCTTCAATTTTCTTCTCTAGATTAAAATCTCTGCGGAGTAGAAGGATCATGTAGTCTAGCCTCCACCTGCAATTAATTCATACTTACTCTGCTTTAAAACGTTTCCGTGCATTCCACGCGCCATATTCCTGATCAGGCTCAGCCCCTTCAGTCTCAGTGTCCTCGGGTTTGGATGCCTCGACTCGACCTTCAGCACTGCTCCCCGAAAAAAACAGAGACATTGAGGGCAATTGAAAAAACAAAAATACGTCTCAAGACGAGCCAATTCCGCAAATAATTTTACAAAGTTTAATCTAAAACTTCTATTCCAACCATCTCAACAGCTGGTGGGCGGAAAAAATGTTCTTCGGTAGCCGCTGGTATTGTTTCTAAAGAATTCTAGAATTTCACAGAAATTATTCGTTCAATTATTCAACCAGGAGGCCAGGGCTCTGTCATCCGTGAGAGAAGAGGTGTTTGTCAATGTAAATTATTAAAATAATAAACAAACCTGTCAACAAGATGCTCTAAATCGCTGCGTGTACTGTTGCCCCCTTCGCTACTTAACGAATCAGTCTTTTCGCTCACATTGGACGATATAGAATTCCTCCTCTCCTTCCCCAACTTGTCACCGCCATCAAACCTCTTTCGTTTTCTTTGAGTCATGGGTGGAAGTGTCCTCTGCTGTTCGGCAAGAAATTTTTGATATCTAACTCCCTTACAACTCCTCTCCCCCCTATAGCTCGTCTCACTGACAATATCATCGGTCTCATCAATGAATGTGCTCTCATTCTTATTAACCTCCTCATCGAACTGATGCTCCTCATTATTATTGGACTCTGCTGGATCCTGACAATCACTGAACAAATCAGCCTTGCAGTCTCGTTTTTGCTCCAGATCTATCGGCAATTCCGTGTAACGTTTTTTCGGTGGTTTTGGTATTGAAGAGTTGTCCTCAGATAAATTGCCAACGACTTCTCCATTGATCAATGACTCATCACTGGTGTGGTGATTTTTTTGGGGTGTGAAGAGCGAGAGGAGGCCTCCAATTTGCGACTCGTCAGCCAATTTGCCAGGTTGAATGGCAGTTTTTCCGACGTACGAACTGGATGACTCGTAGGGAGGGACTGATAACTCCGGGGTCTGACCGAAGCCTCCCACCTCTTGTTTCTTGTTGGTTGGTCTTGTTGACAGGGTTCTCAGTGGTGGTGCTGGTAATTTGTACCACTTGAAGTCCGGATTGGCGTGCAGAAAGGCATCCTTGTACTGAAAATTCAATCATGAGGAGTTGGCCTCCAAGAACTGTTGGAAATTGTCAGAGAGTGAACATTTGAGGTTACCTCTTGCGCCAAGTTGATGTACGATTGCTTCTGGTCGGGGTGAAGGGTTGCCCACCACTCGCCGAGAACTCTGGTGACTGCACGATTCTCAAGATTGGGGAAGTGGGTGCGCACGGAAGTACGATGGCGTTTGCAAAATATCAAGAAAGCGTTCATTGGACGACGAGCGTGATGAGCTGGCTCGCCGGACTCCTTGTCCTCCTGGGGGATGACATGATTTATTTATTGGACCCAGTGAACTGGTAGACGGGGGCTAGGTAAGTCAGTTGGTATCGAACGATTTAACAGAAATAATTGAAGTACAGAAATTGGTTTTGGTTTTTCAGCTCTGGCTAGACAAATAAAATTCTCCATTCTTTGATTTTTTATTTTTAGTTCCGGGGGTTAACTCTTCCCCAGAGGAGTCGCAACTCATCCGCAGGCTTTGGCTGGCCCTGGTCCCCAGGGGAAACCGTAAGAATTCTGCGGTCAACATGAGAATCCAACGATCGGGTACCAGTGGAGAATGACTTCCAAGACTGAAGTCTTGATCGGAGGATTCCCCGTGGATGAGGATTTTCATTTATTTCCTCAAATACGAGATTATTACGTAAGCTAATAGATCACTACTGAAATTAATCATGGGGAGGCAATCTGCCTTCCGTAGCAAATTCTTATTATTACCGGGAATAACTCGAGGCTCAATAATTTTTGTAACAAATGGGACAATATTTTTTTTCATTGTCGGGGTCATGTGGAGCGGAATATTTCCTAAAACTAAATCTACTCTAGGCATTTCCAGTCGGCATTGAATAATTAATGAGCGATGGTATTCTAATTATTATTTATAATGTAATACCCAACGAGTGAAATTTTTCACTGAAACAATTGCTCACGTGGTCATCGGTCTCTAGATGTCTCAAATGAACAACAAATTTATGAACATTTGGCGAATAATTAAATGTTCACTCAAGATATTCACCAGATAGGAGAGAAAAATATTCCTGCGAGTAACTGTCAATTAGATTGCCATCATAATGGATGTTTTCTCCATTCTCTTATCAATCATTTGATAGGAAAAAGCTTTCGGCCCGTTGAATAATCAATCGAAGGGTTGCCGAGTATTTGTTTGAGCTGGTCGCGATTAAATTCTAGTTAAAAATAAGTAACGGATTGAGCCGTCCGATGTGCGCGATTTGGCAGTGGGTGAATGCAACTTACCTGTGACCACAGCCTCTGATTAAATTACGAAAAATCAGATCCTCCTAGAATTATATATCCTGAGCTATTAAAAAAATGCAGGAGATCTTGAAGATCCACGAATGATGACCTCCAAGAGGTAGAACGCCAGTTTCTCAAATTTTTTCAACAGACTCTGCCTCAAACTGTTCAACATTTTTCGCTATCAGGGTACACCGATAAAAATATCTGTAACTTTCACCTGGGGATTTATCCAAAAATTAAATAATCGGACTGTCTGGTACTCTTCGACCTCTTGTGAGACTGCTCCAATAATACTGACCCAAATATTCTTAATGTTTATCCTCAATAATCACAAAAAATACTATTATAATCACGCGAGTGATTTTCTGGAGCAATGAGACCAAAACCTAGACTTCCAAATCCCCAGACAACCAGAGAATCTCCAATCTTCGATGACAAACGAACCGAAAAAATCGTGAACATCACAAAATGCTAAGAAAATAATTGAGTGCCCTCCATTTCCTCCTCTGAACCATTGCGTTGAAGCTCCCTTCATCACACGATGACTGATTATTGCGACAGATTGCATGATATACATATTTTCCCTGACACTGTCCCCAGCACTATAATTAATATCTGGAAAAAGCGCAGTAGGAGCCCCTCAAAAACGTCTTAAAATCATTTCCAAACGAGCGAAGAAATAGTCTGTCGAAGTATGACAATGTAAGAATTATCTGTGCACTCACACAGAGACGACCAAAGTGACAGCTGGAGTTGGGGAATGTAAATACTGTCAAACTCCCAATGTCCCCTGGCATTCCCCACATATCTCGAAGTATGGAGAATTCCTTTGGCCTCCTCTGGCCATATCCCATGGCACTCCACCCCTCCCCAAGTCCCCCCAAACTATCCAATAAATTCTCTGCTAAATTACATTTTCTTAAACATTTCAATCTCAAGGTTGATGTCATTCGTACTGTTGTTCTCAGCTTTTGAATACCCACACATATGCAATAGACGTCATACCGCAGCCGCCGCACTCTCTACACAAATTCCTCGGCAAAGACTCAATGTTCATCCCCAAATCAACAATCCCCTAATTCACTCATTCTCGTTGTCTGACTTGGAATTAACAGGCACAACATTTTAACACTAAATTATGGATAAATAATCATTGAAATGGGGGAGACTCACCTTTTGCTGTTGCTCGTTGGCAGCCATTTCTGATTTCACTTGACAATTCACTCAACGGCGCATAATAAAGATAAAGTTCTCGCGATCTCTCACTCACTTTCCCTCTCTCGTTCTCTCTCTCTTCTTTGTTGTTTCTTCTTATTTTGGGATTGAATACACAGGCTTGTTGTCTGCCAGCAGTTTGGAGATTCTATTCACCATCCGACATCACTCGGAAATTCGCCGAAAGGCTCTGCTTATTTCTCGTTGAATTTATTTTTTGGTAATGATAGCAGTTGTCTCTAGCTTGGACCTGAATGAGTCAGGTGACGTTTGTTGCTGTTGTTAAGAGTGGAAATCCCCGAGATTTATAATTTATTGAGGGTAAAATATCAATTTTTAATAGATTTCACACGATTGTGTAGGTTTATCCGGAGAGATGGGACGACGTTACACTCTCGTTACGCTGGAATTCCAACGTAAAAGTTTGATTTCACTGATGATTGCTAATTGACAATTGAGGAAGATGGGGTAATCACAACGTATTACGGAGGGTAATGGGGATTCACATGTTTACTCACTTGGCACTTGTGTTTTTGTTGTGTTGTGATTAGGAGCGATAGGAGGATACTGAGTGTCACGATGTTTTGATCCTACGCAGGTACTGCGGAACACCACTGCTGTCAATAAGGCAGGTCATGATCCGGCTGAGGGCGTCCAGCATGCCTTGCGGGAGAATAGTTCCAGCGGCCCCGAAGAGAGGGA
Organism: Psyttalia concolor; assembly: GCA_030522845.1. NCBI lineage: Eukaryota > Metazoa > Arthropoda > Insecta > Hymenoptera > Braconidae > Psyttalia > Psyttalia concolor. The sequence goes on along the minus strand of JAPYZM010000088.1, from coordinate 11,334 downwards.
GCCACAACGTAAGTGACGCCGAAAAACAGAGGGAAAAACTTTTGCAGTAAGAATGTTTTTCTATCAGACGACTGCCTCCAACTTACCCAACAGTTAGCAATAATTATCTGGCAATCAGTGGATGCTACAACCCCCCGAGCAATTACCCAAAGCAACCAGATTGCGACACTACAATTACAGGTGTCATTTTCCAGAAGATGAGGGCAAGAAAAATCGACATTTGCCTCAGCGTTTGGGAGAAGAAATTTGGAGGGCTTTCTTACCTGCCAACCAATTAATTTTGGCCTCATTAATTTCATGGTAGCTCAGACACGTCGAGAGGCTGTGAGAATGAGGTAAATCAAGTAATTTATATTTTTTCTGGACTTTTGTAGACTCATTTTTGGTTGGAAAAAACACAGGAACCTTCACCCGCCAAAAAATGGTAACAATGGCGACACTGGTGATGGGATTATTCAATGAAATACTCCGTATAAATTCAATAATATAACGAGAACAACCTGAGCACTTGTTAGGCCCTTATATTGAAGTTCAGACGTGCCTCTCTGCAGTGTTTACATTCTGAAGTGTTTACATTGAAATATCGATTAGCTTAGCAAAAGGAATGTTTTTCCAAGGGGGGGGAAGGGATCCTCCTGACTATATCTTCAACGCCAGTGTTTTCATTGTCGTTTGGGACTCGTTGGGGTAAACGGCACTAGTGACTTACATAAAAACTGTCCAATTTCGCTCTTGAATACCTACCACATATTTTTTTTACCCAAGGAGGCGTTTTCTGGGGATGGTTTTCGGCGAGAAAATTTATCGGTGGCCATCTTGACCGGGAGATCACTGCCGAAGAGATACTCTCCGGTAAAACTTGAGAAAGCCAGCTGCAAAAAGACCAGGTATTGCTTTTTAACAATTTTTATTCCAATTTCCAATGTCGATTGAATGAAAAAAATTTAATTTGGCTGAAAATATTTTTGGGACAAGCAAATGCTCGAAATTTCTCAGGTAAAATTCGCCTTGACAATCCAATTGTCAGAATGATATTTTTTCTAACCCCACGAGTCAAGTATTCCGCTGACATTCTGAACCCCGCGTCGTGTGCTTGGAAACTCAGTTATTCATGAAAATTTCCACAACAAAGATCGCATATTTTCCCCGAGTGCCAGAGTCCCCGAGTTCCGAGGATGACTTTGGCCAAAAAATTCGTCTAAATTAATAATTCCAGGGGTTGGATTCCCCACACTATGCCACCTGTCTCTCAACCTCGAGTCAAAACTCATAAGAATATGGTACATCAGCTTCATTATTATTCAGTATTCATTTTCAACTCATATAAAAGTCAATCGTTCGTTGCAGAGGAGACATTCAATCTGCATAGCTTTGATCATCCCTGGCGATATTCTTGCGCTGCCTTAGTCATTTCTCTCACACTTTCCCTTCCGTCTCCGTGTCTCCTTGATCATCATTGATTTTTTCTCCCCATCACAAACAAATTGCGAACCCCGGGGGGGGGGGGGGGGGGGGGGAAAAAACAGTCTGATGTTGACGATCATCAATCTCCACCGGAGGTGTGGATTTCCGTCGTTGCCTCTGTAAAAACCCAAATTGTCTCTAAAAATTCGGGGGGATAGAAGAGAAATTAATTGATATCCCAGGTTGGGGGTCAAACGAAGTGGCAGTGGACTCATTGACTCTCCAAATTGACAGGCTGGAATTCATTTATAAAGCTCAACTTGTCTGAATTCACTGAATATACATAGACTCCAAGTTTTGGCGAACTCAAATAGTTAAACGTAAATTCTTGGCGGTGTAATCCCCCAAGAGACTGCTGGCTGGACGAGGATTTAGGATCGGAGCTTTAGGGTTTTAGTCTACGGGGATGGTCCAGAGTAGCCCCAGCGGGACCCCAGGAGAGATTTCGTTGATTTTTTTCACTTGAACTAAATTCAACGAGTGAAACCAATTACCCTAGCCGGTAAAAAAAAATTGCTCAGCTAATCACGTGACAGAAGTCGTTGCCCAGATGGAGAGGTTATGGAGAGATACAATTTTTATGTTATACACCTCGTTTCTTTTACTATAATAGATAAAAAGTTATCGGGGGATGGGAGCGAAGTTATTTGAATGCATCACGTTTCGTCGATCGGAAAACTTATTGCATCCGGCATTCATGGAATATACGTGGAATATACTGAGGTATCCGAGACATTCAATAACATATTTCGAGTGAAATAATTTTTCAATTTGTAGGAAATGTTGCTTAGTCTCCAGGGGGAGAATTTTTTTAGTAAAAATTGCTGTATCCTCTGGTGATCGTGGGGGATTTCTCCCGGTTCGGGGAATAATTTTGCACTCGTTTGGACCGGTTGGGTAATTTTTTCCAGTTGATAATTTCAAGTGAATTGTTCCCCGTTCAAGTTTCCAAAGGATTGAATTGAAAAATGAAGGATTCGAGCATTAAGACAGCAAAAAAATCCAGAAGTCGATATCGATCTGACGGAGAGCGCATCCAGGAGCATCAATTCCCTGGAATAGCGGTACTTTTTCTCAGTGCACGTACAGTTCGTAAATTATGGACTTACCCGGTGGCATGTGGTCTGCCTCGGCGAATGGAAAATGATGACAAGAAACATTACCAGGAGCAGCTGCCCGAGATGAACTGAATCGTGGGATTGGCAATCCTCGGCTTCGCCTCGGCTCCGAACAGCCTCAGCCGCGTCAGCGACATCAGGCCAGTGGCGTAGGCTACAATTTCGGTGAGGATTGGGGAGGTCGCCCCTACTCCAACTTCCATCCAACAGTATCACTGGGAGACACAGTGAGCGGAAGGATTCACCAGGTAAACATCCAGACCGTTCTCCTCCTGTACAGCCCGGACTGCCCAGTCGACGGCAGAGTGTCCTCTGGCTGCTGGTCACACGAGCCAGCAGACTCCGCTTATTCCCTGTCCCCTCGGCAGCGGTGGACCCCAGACCAGGCGTTCATTCCTCCGGGACTAGTGACTCGTGGAGGCTTCAAGCCTTCCTAAATAATCCATTAAATTACCCAATTACCCCCGTCAATTGATTCGTCATCTCCAATAGCCTCTCCAATGGATGATTGATGTCCCATTTTCTCTGAAATACAATACAGGCCATCATCCACCCATCCCATCGTCTGGAAAAACTCTCACTCGGGGCCACTGCGTGCCATGTACAACGATATGGTCGTCATAGGATTCCATCGATCGTTCGCGAGCCCAATAACAGTAAAGTCTTTTTTACTGTTCAACGTTATTGTTCGCTTTTTTTTAAAATCCCTTCCTTCTGGAATTTCATCACTCTCCATTCGTGTAATTGTTTTTTTTCTTTGGCAATGTTTTCGCGCAGTTCATTCTTCGTCGTTGTACTCCAGCCGAGCTTTACATATCCAGAAACTATCAAGCGGATTAATCCGTTAGAGAGTAGGGAAAAGAGATATACAAACGGATTCATTTGCAGATTTTTTTCCCTTGTTTTTCCACTTTCTCCACCAATTGTTCTGTTCCCGGTATTTATTTAGGCGAGTGGAGTTGGGAAGTAAGTGTAGGTAATCCTTGCACGGTAGGAAGATCATTTTTAATTCATTAAGGCGGTAAGCTCTCGACAAGCATCAGAAGAGATCAGGGAAACCGGCGAGACTGGGGGAGGAAAATTGCCTGAGTTTTGAAATTAGTGGGGAAACTATGAAATTAACTTTTTTGAGACGATGCTAGGCTTACTTACGAACGGGGAAATTCGCCGGAGCAATCGTCAGTATAGTCTCCTCCGATGCCTGATACCGTTGGCGAGATCCTCGAACGCATCATCCGAAGGAGAGCAGAAGTCGCTGGCGATCCGGTGTTGCTAGAAACTCTCACGTCCTCTTCGAAGAGGATGGGGAACTTGGACGCAGTCAACCTGTGTTGATGCCATCGGAAAATCTCTGGCGAGGACGGAGTCCTCTAGCTACTACGACAAACTAACTAGCAGATTCGGATTTTTCCCTGGTTTCCTTGGCAGAGGCGGAAGTTAGACGAGACGTAGGGTCCTCACCCAAACAATTCAATCAGTATTTCGAGGACAACTGCAAGAGGCCCGAAGAAGTACTGCTCAGTAGCGACGTTGGACGACCGGAATGCTTCAACTCGGCCAGGTGGGACTGTATCATGAGGTGATTTCAAAAGTTCAATGTCCTGGAGTACCTCCGGAGGATGATCGAAGGTACTGAGGGGCTCTCTGGGGCTGGGGAATATCCTGAAGGGGTTCAGTATTGGGTTCTCTCTTGTAGAACATCATGTACGATGGACTTCGGAAACTGATAGTGTCTCGGGACGTAACCTAAGGGGGCTATTCGGCTAAATTAACTGGGAAATTAATATTAAAAATGTCTCCCACCGCAGAGCTGCACAGGGTTCCCCACGATCTTCATAATTAAATTACGGACGCGTCCAGACTATTTTTAGTGAAGGTTAAAGAAAGTTAAGGGACCGGTGGGATAATTTTTATCGTACCCCTCGATAACTTTTAGCAAGCCGTCAGCTAATTTTATTCCTTCGCCCCCAGTACAGCTTCTTCAGCGGAAAAGGAACGAATATGCCCCCTAATATTCCTAAATTGAAAAGTCTTTGATGATCAAGTGAAGAATTCCTTTGTAGAAAATAGTTTCAATGACAAAGCGTGTTTCTGAAATTTCCCTTTTAATTCAAACGCACCCCAGGTATATTAAAAATAATCATCTACATCATATTTTGTGTGAGTACACCATCCACATCAGGCCGCTCAGCTGTAGGCGTAATTCAGTCCATGAAAGAAAAAAAGGATAATTAAATTACCGAATAAATTCGTTCGAATTGTTTTACCTCGATTGAAGCTCATTAATTCCGTACAATATATAATTCTATGATCTCCGAGTGAATTTTAATTGGTCGGTTGTAGCCATCAGCGATATCCGATTTCCAACTGGGGTTCCCAAGCCAGGAGGTGATTGAAAAACAATGAGAAAAATTAATATAATGATGATCAATTTAAACAAAATTGTCGCCAGGTTATCGGTAAAATTATCCAATGCTGATTGATATACTCATCCCTCTGGCGTACCAAGACCAGGATGATAAATCCCCTCTCCATTTACATCCTACCTACCTAATATTAGACAGAAATTCTCCGGGGATGGCCATAGGCACTCATCATCGATCCTCCCATTCCTCTAATCATTCAACATGACCGAGGGGAAAAATTTCATCTCGCTCAGTTCGCCGTCGGTTAACGGTACGTGACAAGCATTGCTGGACACTATTATCCAGTAATTCCGCGTTGATAATCTGGTATCACCATCCTCACTGACTTTATAAAATCGTCCAGAGTAATTGTCACCATAATTTATCCATACTTTATGATTATCCTCATAACAATAAATAGTCGCAATCCTAAATTCTACCCCTACATTCGTATCTTACATGAGATAATTTGCAATTAGCGCTCCGCGTTGACAAACATGTATTGATTCTGTATGCACTCCGTCATCCGTCTCACTTTCGTCAAATGTTTGATTTATACATTTAGCTATAACACAGGACGGTACAGCTTAATTACGCTGTTATGTACAACATAATACAATTAGCTAACATGAATTCCGTATGCAGAATTTTTCGGTGAACTAGACACTAGTTGCATTCATTCATAAAAAGTTAGCCTTCTAACTTTTAAGCATGCTCTCATTTTTCTTGTCCTTCTAATGTTCTGATCACTTGTAGCACCATTGCTTCATGGAATTGTTTCAGTGAAGCTTCTCCAGATAGTACAGACTGTATTTTACGCTTTGTAAATTAACTTCCCCCTTTATTTATGCTGCAATCCATAAACTCGCAAAACAAATTACGGGAATTAGGAAAATTTGTTACTTGGCTCAATGCACATTCTCTTGGAATGAATTCAGGAGTTTTATTGATTCAATGAATTGAAGAACTCGTTAAAACGAGTTGGTGAGTTCGATTAAGGAGACGGTAGTGAAGTTTGTAAGGGTTGGGGTAAACAAAGGTCCTCAAGGGGTTGTCGAGGATTTTTTAAAAAATGAGAAGACATTTATTTTGATCCGTGACAGTCAACGGAGTTGGTAAAAATGATCAAATCGTCTGGAGATTGTTGGACAATCTCCAGAACATTGGAATAGACAAAGCGATCAACAAAAATTTTAATAGAATGATTGTAAGACTGGAACTTATTGAGATTATAGAACAATTGGAGAAATCATAAAATAGAAACAGAATAAATTAGCCAATTTGCATGTGATTTTAGTGACACCCGACGCACTTGGGAGTTCGAGCTGGAAAAGAAAGTGTCACCTGAGAATTTAGTGGAATAAATTCTGTCGTCACGGGCAACCTACGACGCAACGAGTGTCTCCGCGGTAAATGTCATAAAGGACCTGCGAACTGAGGAACGAGCGCGCAGAGCTGGTGTGTATAGGTGAGTGATTTTTTTTAGAACCTCCTACTTATACCCAACATTTTAGCGAGGTAGTAGGAGGATGTGCATTAAGTAGTAATGCATGAGGAGGGGCGAATAGCTGACGCCCCCCTCGCGAAGTAATACTTAACGGTGATGGTGCGAGGGCTGTTGGATACTGACGATTAGCGCCAGAGTCGAATATTTGGACCTCCTGCATCCTCCACGGAATATTTTATCTGTTTATTCCCGCGGTCCTGGTTTTCTTTTTTAGTCAATAACCGTTAAATGACCTTAAATGGTCCCCAATGACTCCCTACATTCTTTATTATAACCCCCACGCCAGTTCAATATAGACAAAAGGTTTTGATCCAACTGAAGAGGTCTCTCCTGGTCTCAAGACTTATTAAGCGACTCTAATAGGGCTAAAAATAATACATTGAGGATTGAGGAGTTCTGATCTTTTCAATTCTAAGGAGTTATTAAAACACATCAGGACATACGCAGGTTCAGATAAATCTAAAAACGAATATGTAGACTTCAGAAGGATCAAATGAATGGGAACTAGGACTGGAGTGAGCCGAATATTCAACTCTGGAGATAAACACAAGAAAACGGAATCTTCAATGGGTAAAAATCCCAGATCTGGTTTTTAACATCACTTTACCAAAATCTTTTGAAGATTTAACCTAAATCTTTTTCTGAAGATTTAACCTCAATCTCTATTTAAAAACCCCCACAAACGCGAATGCCTCTCTCGCTCTCTCTTTGGTAATACTAGAAGTAGGCATTGACACTCGATCGGTACAGCCGAGTTACGGTGGCAAGTATCACATGGGCAAACACACGTATCACATACTCATCGATACACACACACACACACACAGCACCAAAGTTTGCTGTGGAATGGATTAAGTTGCGGGAGCCAGACAATGCCCTAGGGAAGATGGATGTTTTTCAGTCCTCGGCGTTCTAAATACACTCGGGCTTGAGGGAAGTAGTCCTCTGTGGTCAGAAATGTTTAGTCCCCGTTCATAATAAGTAGCCATCCAACAGGGACTAGGGGGATTAACTCGTGATGAGCCTCAGCGATGACTTTGCTCATCCGCAGAACCAGCTAATTACAAGTGGCTCGTTGGATCCAAGTCGCTGGCAAGTGGATCCACTGCCTTAATGCCACGTACGCTGGCATCCCCTGTAGACAAAAAAAAAACATGAAATTTGCATAAAAAAATAGAGTCGAAGAATGGAGAGAGCAAGGGATGGGTGGGGGCAAGGGTGGGGGTGGAAATTATCATTTTTAGGGGCTGGGATGATTTGCTGCGGCTCTTGGTAGATCCACCAACTCTTCTCCAACATTTTTGTTTACAAATGAGCGAATTTTTCTGAAGCTCTAGAAAATTTTAGGATCGGCTTTGATATTCTTGGGTTGAGTATATTTTATTAAATATACTCCGTTAGGATATTTTTTTTTATCCTCTTAATGTCATTCTTCTTCTTAAGTCATGGGATTTGCAAATGAATATAATTAGAATAGCTTGTTAAATGGATTGGATTAACGAGAAATAAGCTCCACGATAGGATAGTACTCGCTTCGCTCGCACCCTCTTTTCCATTTTTCCCGTGTTTCCTGATAAGCCCCTTAAGTAGTAGAGCAGTTCACTCACGCGAAAATCGCAGTACTAATGATACGAATTCCATGAGCTGTGAATAAAAGCCCTTCATTTTTCTTGCCACTCTTCTTTGTCCTTTTTTTTTAAAATACGTCGCTGATGTAAAATAGCGGAGTCCGGCAAAATTTTATTCGTCCTCTTCTGCTTTCTATTGTTTCTCAATTTTCAACGCCACCGCAAGTCACGCGGAAATACGCGACTGTTGCCAAAGCTTTTCCCTTGAATTTTTCCTCTCTTCCGGCTATTTTACTACCCTCACGTTGTCAATTTTTTTGTTTTCCCGGAAATTGTTGCCCACCTTGTTTTGTTAAACAGCGGGTGAAAAATAAAATGGCTACGGTGAAATGGATGAGAAAGAGTTAATGACGAAAAAAGAAAAAGGAACTCCGGCCATTGGGAGGGGGGGAAAAAAAGTCGTTAGGACATAATGAGTAAATTTCCGCTCAGTCTGTCAACCTACAAAGCCACCGAGCGCGTAGAATGGTGAATAATGGTTAGTGACAAAATAATTGACCGTGAACATGGGCTTAATGAAATTGTCCCATTGGTATTGATGAATAATGGATTAATTTCCGATACCGATGATTACGGGTAACAATTATACGAGGAGAAGAAAATAGGGTTATCACAATAGGAATTTCTAGGATTGCTGAGCTACTGATAATTGGGGGAGTACTTGGCAATGCTTACAATATAATAATTATTATTTTAATGACTGACGCAAGGAGAGTTCCTCCTCCTGCGGACGCGAACTGTTTAATCTCTTCTAATATCGTACTCGACAAATACAATAATCATTTTAAGTTCATTCGATTCAATTATTTCAATTGAAACTTTTGTAAAGAGCAATTGAAACTTTTGTGATGAGCAAAAAAAAATCGCGGACCGAATTGTTACTTTTTTAAACTGCTCTTTTGTCGATCTAATCATCGCGGTGGAGGAGTAATTAATTTATTACAATTATAATATTTTTAGTTGATTATTATTGCGGAAAAGTATTCGTATTTTCGCTTGGGATTACGCGAAATGTTCCGGCGTTCAGGAAAATAGTAAAAAATTCGGTCGCTGTTCATTTAATAACCCAAATATAAATGCGCGAGTTAATTTGTAATTTGTAACGCGCGTTGGGAATTTTCATGGGAAATTTGAAGTCCAAAATTATTTGAATACATGAAAAATCTCTTAAAATATTTTCTAACCGCATGCCGTGGTTCTGCGGTTCCAGTGCGGGATTGGCACGCGAGAAACTCTGTTTCGATACTTGTCTGGGGGCTGACGAGGGTGGAGAGGGAGGGGGGGGGGAGGGGGTGAATAAACTTTGGAGTGTGCATTGGACGAGAAAAAAATTTCCCTTAACAGTTAATTTATTTAATTTACCCTGAGAACTTTTGTTCGAACTATTTCCGTCTGTTAAGAATTTTTGACTAAACGCGATTTCTAAAAATTATATTGTTAATAATTATAGTGTTGTTTATTCAAAAATTCTCGAAGTATAGAGGAAAGTTTGGATTTTTCTGTCAGGAAATAAATCCAATGAAATTTCATACGAATTACGTTCTCCAGAAAATATGAAATAAAAAAACATCAGTTGAGAGTAATTTTTTGTTTTTTTGTTTTTTGACTATGATGCATAGCGAGAGGTTTATCACAATGATTTATTGTGTGACCTCATTGTCTACCGAGTCGTATTTTAACTGCACAGAAATTAATCGAGTTACCGGCTTATATTGTGTGAATTTATTCGCATATTGAAATCCTCAAATTGCGTATGAATGTACTCGTTGTCTTGAATTTTAATGATTAATGAAATATTGTAGCTCGTGTATAACTATTTGTTCTCCAGCTATTGTTAGATAAACAGATGTCCTATTTACTGGGGCATAAATTAATCGAACAGACTTGCCAAAAATGGCAGTCGATAAAAGTGAGAATTCCCATAATTTGAAAAAAATTCTATTAAACCCAAAACGAATATTTTTAGACAATCGGGGGGGAGGAAAAACATTGTTGTTGGCCCTCCCTGAGTCGTCGATCTTCAAAACAATTCAAGGAGGAGGAATTTATTTAAAAAAAAAAAAATAAAAACACGTCATCAAAATTCAATTGGCAATTCAAATCACGACCGATTGAATTTGTCAATTCGAAAATCCCACATACTCTAGCATTCTGAATGAGACATTCTTGGTGGGGAATTTTCCGAGGAGTTGGCGGGCGTGTTGGAATCCTCTCTGAGATCCTCCGCGTTCCCTCTCCTCGCCCCGTTGCGCCCGGAGCCACCTAGACAAAAACTAAGCTGGCGAGAGGTGGATCGCGGGGTCTGGGTTGCTCGTAAATCAATTCCTCTCCGCGTTTCGCCGGTCCTCCGCACGTTTAGTGGATGGACAAAAAAAGTTCCCGAAGTTCCGGGAAGTTATAACAATAATACGAAAAGAATGCCATGAATTTGGAAAAGCTGAACGACAATGGCTGCGAAATCGTCTGGAGGCACTCGAGAAATACCCAGACTTTCTCAAGTGTCTGTCAACGCCTCCAGCCCTCATTCCTCTCTTTTGGAAGGGTATCCGGGCCTGTGAGCTCGAGTGGACAAAATTTAAAGCCCTCCTTTGCTGCGTTAAAGCTGCTACGGGAGTTTGTGAATTCAGGGCGAAGTCAGTGAGTCGCGTGAAGCGAATGGTTTTACTCGAGAACACCAGGGCAGAACAAGTCTCCATGAGACCTCATTCAACTTGCCTAGGCTATTTCAGATGAAGGCGACTCCAACTTCTTGCCACTCATCTTCAACACTGTACAGTACACACAGGCTATGAACTACTTGTACTTAGCGCGTGTGCCTCTTATGGTTAGCTATATCTCGCTCACTCTGGAGTTTAATTCCCCGTAAACTCCAAGTGCACTTCTTCACTACCCTCACTCCACTTGAGACTACTACGGGCTGAGGGTTTACGATGATATCACTTTAACGTTTTCCTGTCACGTTTTCATTTTTTGGTTTTCACACTGGGGCATCGGGGGCCTCGCGAATCGATTGAAAATATTTTTTTCAAGCCCATATGCACAGGAGGGCAGACATTAAATTACTCAATTTGGAGGTGACTTCAGTTTTTTCAAGATTGCGCGAAAACTAGAAAAGCTATCGCTTCAATCTCAACGGCGTTGGATTCCTGAGGAAATTTCCTAAAGGACTAGTGCATGTGGGGCCTCGGGAACCGACTGAAAATATTTTTTTC
>JAPYZM010000087.1:0-139606 GCA_030522845.1 Psyttalia concolor | reverse complement strand
GGCGAGCCTCGTCCCTGCCTTACCGACGCCTCGTGCTGCAAACTTCACGCGACTCACAAACCTCGACCTATCGGTCTTATGACATAATCTACTATTTCACATTTCGTACATAGATTAATATTTATCAAAATTAAATTAACTCATTTGTTGAAAAATATGTTTTAACTTGATCAAAAATATTCTGCGAAAATTTGAAAGCTCGAAATTTTTCTTCTCGAGTTCACTGATTCAATTTACTTCAGATGATATCATGTGATTTGCAAATGATGAAATATAGTTTCTCACCTTAAAAATACTTCTTGCACCCCAATTACCATCTACATTGTGCTAGCCACCCGGCTTAGGCCCAAAAAATTCTTAAAAATGTGTATATGCGAGAAAAACGAATTTCGAGATCAAATAAATTGCCTCGGCAGTTTCTATTTCTCGGACGGCTGCTCAATATAACACAGTATCACAGAGAGAATAGAAATATTTGACACTAGTCCGCTAGTTATTACAGACAAGAATGAAACGCTGTCGTTTATGCGCTCGCCATTGTAAAAGTGGACCATGGAAAACTAGCTAAAAACATATTAGATAAAAAAAAAAATCAATAAATCACTAGAGCTATCGCAAACAATTCCTCGACTCTACGAAAATACATCGGCGTAAATTTCTTTTCTCCATGTAACTATGAATAATAAAGAAGTTAATGACTCATAATTAGCAATAACACGTAGAGTTCTTAGTAGAAAATCGAAAAGTAGATCTGCAGCAAGTGGTAGCTTCCAATAACTCAATTCTTATGTTAAATGTCATTGTTCCAATTCTCAATTGTTCATTAACAACCATGTATTTAGGCCGCTGTTACTTACAAGGTCAAAGCAATTTAAAGAAACAAAAATACGTGAAACTAATTGAATTTCTAGCGAAAATGAAATGAAAATTTTTCTAAAACGAACAAATACGACACTATTCATTAGTGAGTCGCCGTGTGAAAGCCAAACCAAGTTTCTAAAACTTGACATTCTACGCCACCGCGACGAAACGATCAGTGCATATATGTCCACGGGTATACTTTCGAATTCGTCGAGATTGCATTTTCTATGAAAAAAAAAAAATAAAATAAATTACTATAAGGGAGTGAACATCATATTCACCCAAAAGAAAACTGCATGAACAATTTTGAACGTAAGAACTATTTGTAATACGAAAAATATAGGAATTACTATAGGATGATAAATAAAAAGAAACAGGCAGAATTAATAAATGAGAGTGTAAAATAACGTTATCGCAGTGGTTTTTATGAAGTGGAGGTGAAAGTAGCTATACGAAGAGTTAGACGCCATCGCGTATGAAAGATTCTCATCGATGAGTACAGTGCCATGAATCCGGTTTTCATTGCAGCATGACACTAACTGCTATTAGTTGAGTCTTATTTATTTTAATTGACTGAATAGTTGACGATAACTCAATTCTCAATCTCACAATAAAAATTCTGAAAATTTCACTCCCAGAAAAATATATATGTAGCTGCAATTTCAGAACACGGCTCCCCTCTTTATTGTACAAAAATCACTCGGCAACACTTTATGACATTTTGGGGAAGCAGCTTTAGCGAGGGGCTAATTTACGATCGGTCATATTCCGCATTTGAGAGCGCTTTAATCCTAAACAGATGTGGAAATTTCGAGAATAATTGCGTCCCTGTTCGGGTCATAAAAGTATATTTCGGTTTTTCATATCCCTCAGAGCCCCCCCCCCCCCCCCCCCCCCGTCGTAATATTTCGTCTTAGGATAATCGTCTCCTAGTGCAGGCCTCCCTTTCACGGACAAATAAAGAAAAATTATTAAAGTATTTCACCACGTTTCAAGATTCATTTATTCACTTGCAGCCATATTCTAATATATGCAACTCATTATATGTGACATATTGGATTATGAACCTAAATATATGCGCGTATAATCAATGTAAGTTTCGCTTATGTAGCGTTTATGCCATAGGTGCCCGTAATCACGCAATTCCATTGGTGAGTTTTTAGGAGAAAAAATGGAAATAGTATATTATGCAACATGTGCGTAATGGTGTTTTGGCTCGTGGGAGGTTGTACAATCCCACGAGCCAAAAAACACCATTACGCACAAGTTCCATACAATATTTTATGTCATTGTGCCCGTAACCCACGATTTAACCGAGCGAAGCGAGGTTGGAATCGCACCATTACGGGCACCTATGGCATAAAAAAATTGAAATTCCTGTCGCAATACTCGCATTATATTCTTGTCAGGAGAATATTTAATATTTAATAATATTTAATAACCTCCCTCTAAGTTAATATGAATTATTAAATTTTAAATGATACCTGTATAGAGTATTGCAATCTACATCCAGACTAAAATCCCTGAAGTTCCAGTAAACCTAAAAAAAGACAATTTCCAAAAGAAATCGGAAAGCCTTGAAACGTCAGTTTAAACGCACATTGACTAGCTGACTCAGAAAATTCCAAATTTAAATTTCAATCATGGCAAAGCTACTACTCGAAAGAACCAACAGTAAAATCAAGTGCGTGTCATCACTGAACACCACTTATGCAGAGAGAAATCGTGTTTTTAAGAAATACTTCTTTACTATTATGAAAAAAATTCATGCCCCGAGAACTGGTGAAAAACTAATACGTTGCTCTAATTAAGCAAGTAGACCTTTCAGCAAAGAAAATTGTACGTCCGAAAAGTGGAGAAATTGGAGTACAAGAAGAAACTTCCTTCTCAAACCAAGTCTAGTAGTTATTGCATTTGAGACAATCTGACCTGCAGCATTTTTTCATAAAGGTATTCAACCAAACTTACTTGAAGAAATCCCATCTTGTGATAAATAAACTATTCTTGTCTTTAAAATTATTGCACATTTTCAGAAGAAAGTGTTTTATTTGCCAATTTAAAACCGCATGGTCTTGTCAATAACCTTTACTTTACGTTTACTGAAAAAATAAAGACGTTTTCTAAAAAAAATTCTTGCAGTATACTCGAAATCAGTTGTCCTGATAAGAAAGTTTCATTAAACGATCATAATAGCTACTCCTGTGACAGAATTCATAGAGCATTATTACCAATACTCGTGTTATCGTAACAACCGTTTCTTATTCCCCGTTCAATGTCCACTCACCTTCCTCGGTAACTGTCAACAAGCTGAATAGAGAAGAAAGAAAAACAGAGACGATGGAAAAAATGCTAGGTCGTTGGAGTGTCTAAAGGCCGATAGAAAGTATGGTAGTAAACGAGAAAGAAAACAACACCGACCAAGTGCATTCCTAAGTGCACGCTTACTACCAACAACAATTTACCATTCCAAACAGGACCGCAATGTCGTATCATGGGAGGAAGAGAGTGAGGGGGGGGGGGGGGGTTAAGAAAAATGAGCGATTCATGCAAGGATAATTCCATTTTTTTTTTTTTTTTTTTGGAGCGAGACACTGCAAAATATTGTTTCAAAATTAAAGTGTTTGGAAAGACTTGAGCTATTTCCTAGAGAGCAATATTTGCCTGTGCCATCTAAAAGTCAACAGGACATCGACAATTTGTCAACATACTGTTTGCTGGGTTTCCGTAAATTCTCAAACTACCGTCATAAATATATTCGTTTCCTTTACAGGTCGCTCTCAAAGAAGATTTTTCCGTTGTTTTCATATTCTAAATTTAGAAGCAGTAGTCATTAGGATAGTCTAGTGATCTTGTTAGAATAGTGAGAGTGCATTTGTCCTAGAAAAAAAAACTTGTCCAAAAATTGGTGTCGAATCTCGAGCTCTAAACCATGTGGGCGAGATCGATGAAAAGAAAAAAAAGGCACGTAATCTGTATAGCGTGACAATTTTTTAAAAGACGTATTCAATGGGCGTACGAGCCACAAAGGTCAGACATTACGTTGAGGCATCTTTTAATTATTAATCTCTTTCATACGCGTTGATATATACATTTAAAGCCGGAGCATTCCTTTTCTGTTACTTCCACTCAACACACACATATTTTTCTAAAACCTGGGTAATAAATCGAATTAATCCCGCTGTATGTCCAGGGTGACAAGAAAAAAAAAAAATGAAAAGTGATAAGTTATCATTAATGACGAATTGCGTAACTTGTGTAACGCATCTCTCGTGTTGAACGTTTACATTTCTACAAATTGCTCCTAACAAGAGGAGAAAAACATATTGAAAACATTTTTTTAGAGTTCAACGAATTGCAGTGAGAAGAGAATATTTGAGAATGTATCAATTTTGCGCGGGTATTTCTACGAAAAAGGGCAGGAAGGGCGCCATGTGGTTCTCGAGTAAACGACGCCGTCCTCTTAAGCCCAACGGGGAGAGGAAAGGCAGAGAGAAAGAGAGAGAGAAAAAAAAGCGGCACACAAAAAATTCGTCCGGCAATCAACAGAAGGAAAAGAGACACAGACCGAAGACTCACGAGATCCCAGGACTCTCGTACCCGTTAAGCTATCCTTCTTTTCCCCTTCTTTTCATTCTCAGAGGCCCGCAAAGGCTGCCAAGCCAGAGCGTTATACCGCTTGGTTTAAAGTAGGGAGGTGCCCACGGTGCCCCTCGAGAGCGGTCCAGCAACTCCGTAACGAAAACTTCTACGTATTCGTACACAGTCACAAATACAATCGAAAAATCCACTCACACCGGATTAAAAACATGATTCCTTGCATTGTACGCTCCCGTTGTATTTATACATATTACGAACACATGCGTATTGTGCTGAAGTGAGGGGAAAAAACCATTTGGGGGGAGAGAGATTTACTCCATGAGAGAGGGAGAGAGATAAAAGGGAGGGCCACACATAGGTGATCAGTGGACCTCAGTTGGTATCAAATAAAAAAAAAAAAAAAAAAAAATTATACCTACGGCGTGACAATTTTTTATTCGTCAACTCCAGTAAAATATCAAGTTGACTGGATTTTTCCTCTGCAAAAAATTGTTTACATGTTTCTTTTGAGGATGGTATGACATTTAGGAATGTCCTCAATATTTTTCAGTGATTTATTGGAAGGTTTCATGGATGGAAAGCTGTTATTTTCATACTATCCGAGGGTGGTAGGAATTCCGGCTTCCCACTGACTTATTCCGAATTTTCAGGACTCCTACTCTGAAATCTAGGATGAGATTAGGTTGATTTTAGTGATGCATGTGTGCCGAGGGTAACCAACTGTATATCGAGTTTTATTTGATAATTGAGCATGATTGCCCGGATATCCAGACATTATGGTGAAGCGTTTATTTACAGTGGGAAAATGTAAATTGTTTTCCGAGCAGCAGGGATTTCAATGAAGGCATTTACCGGGCGATAATCGCCATAAGCCGTATAATCCCACGTGGTGTGTTGATGGAATGAATATTATTTGCATACAATTAATTTCTTCGTCATGGAATTTATAGAATTTAGTAACCCATAACATTGAAGATACTTCAACAGTGAATAGGACATTTCAATGTTTATTCGTCCTTGGAATTCAACCCAGTTTATACGCACCTTCCTCAGTTCGTAGGAATTTATCCAAAAAGTAATGTTGAATTTGTCGTTGAATCCCGTCAAAAAGACTCTTGAATAGTAATTACAGGGACAAGTAAATAAGAGATAAATAACAGCAGTTGTAATTGTAAACGATTGCTAATCGAAGGTTCGATTAATTGTTTACAACTGAATGTTTTAATTACGTTTATGAGCTTTATTTCACCAATAACTGTGCACTTGTAAAATAAACTGGAAGAAAATAGCGAGCACCATTACACATCCCGGACGTGCGGTAAAGTTTTCACGTTAACTACGTTCGCGAATAACTAAAAGTTGTCGGCGCAGGGGCCCTGCCCGGGGCTTAGCGGCATCGGGACTTGGCCAGTCGAGACCGCTCTTCGACATCGTTCCATTCCACTGATCCCCTCTTCCCGCCCCCTCCTGTGGCTCTGTTGTACAAACAATCACAAAAGTTCACCTTTGACGCATTGTTGGCCATCTTGTGGCGTTTTTACAAGCTACAGTCGATGAATTTCTTTACCTTTGCATTCATTCGAATGAATTGTCAGTCGATAGAAATCCTCTCCGTAGTTCTTCTTATCAGGCGTGGGTCGTCTCGAAAGTAAATGCACCATTTCCAAATGAAAGTGTGTACATGTGGTCTAACCTGAGTGAGCGTTGTTTAATTAAATTTTTATATGGTTTTTTAAGTGATATAGTAACTATGAACACCTTGGAAAATGTGATTCGAGTGGTAGAGAGTAACACGAAGAAAACGGAAAATTATTTAAGGTAAATCACAAAAACCATGGAATGGTGCTCTGAATCTTGCTAGGGATAACCTCTAGAAAATTTGTATTGGATATTTTATATGTTGTAATATTTAGGAGAGTTTTGTTCTGAATTTTTAACCTCGTAACTCCACTAATACGGCTATTCAACTTCGGATCCCGGGCTCGACTATCCAATTTACTATCCAATTCACTAGTAATTTATTGTAAATTTCATGTTGGTGATAATCCTGAATTATTCAAATCATATCCAATAGCGTCCTCTGATGTCCCAAAAATTGCAATGCTGTGTAAATTCCCTTCCGTGATGTTTTTGAAAATATTTTTTTCAATTAAAAAGAAATCTACTATCCGTATTTTTTCTCGAATTTGATCAATTTTTCAGCCATTGAAAGCCAAATGTAGCATATTTTAATTTTCAATAGAAATGACATCTAATAATCTTATTCCTTAATTGCAGTGCGCAAAATAACGTAGCTCTGCAGTTTCAAGAATCTACAAAACTTCTTTACGACTTGACAAAGCATGAAGCAAAACGCAAAACTGCAGCTCTCCCTGAGCTCGTTATACAAGACTTTGATGAGGAGCAGATTTGGCAACAATTGGAAATCCAAAACGAGGCAGAATTGAGCCATTTTTTAACCGGAGTATCTCGAGTACTGGTAGGGACAAACCAATTGACATTACCAATCAGTTCATCGAAGCCACAAGAAACGTCGAATATTGAAAACATCCAATCACACGTAGACCATGAAAGTGAAGACGAATCAGAGGAGCTTCTTGCAGAAAATGAATCAGACAGTGATGATATGGATTTGGACATTGATGTCCACGGCAACTTGAACAAGAGAAAGAACGCAATGAAAATATTGAAGAAACCATCAGTTGTTGACGATAAATTCTTCAAACTAGAAGAGCTCGATGAGTACCTGACGAAAGAAGAAAAAAGAGAATCAAAACTTGAGCCAAATCTTGCTGAGTCTGATCAATCCGATGATGAGCCCGTGGACTTATTCAATGATGATTCAGAGATGGAAGAGGATGATGACGATGAGGCAAAAATGGTGAAGTATGCAGGTTTCTTCGACAGTCCCGAGAGCGATGATGAACATGAACCGATGAACGACGAAACTAATGAATCTGTTCGTTCAGACACCGAAAATGACCACAAAAGTGAAAGGTATAAGGAAAGTAGAGTCCCGGAAAAGGAGGAGAAATATTCTGATGAAAAACGGGTAAAATTCAATCTGACAAATGATTCAGATGACTCCGATAGTATTGAGCAATCAAAGTTTGAGGACGAAAAGCCAACATCAACGTTAGAGGCACGACAAGAGAGATTACAAAAACGTATAAAAGCATTGGAAGATGAAGCGTTGTCAGAAAAGCCCTGGCAATTGAAGGGAGAAGTTACAGGTCAAAGCCGTCCCCAAAATTCACTATTGGAAGAGTACGTTGAGTTTGATATTACTTCGCGTCCAGCTCCAGTCATAACTGAGCAGACCTCATTGAAGTTAGAAGATATAATTAAACAGAGGATTAAGGATAAAGCTTGGGATGATGTTGAAAAGAAGTTTAAACCCGTAGAAACACCATTGGAATACAAAAAGAAATTAGTCATGGATCAAGAGAAGAGTCAGAAAAGCTTAGCTCAAATTTATGAAGATGCATATTTGAAGCAAAAAGAGGCACTCAATGAGAATATTGAGGAGAAGGAGGAAGAGGAGCCAAAGGAGCATAAAGAAATTAGGGAGCTGATGCATTCGTTGTTTGCTAAACTTGATGCCCTGTCCAACTTTCATTATACACCAAAGGCGGCTCAGCCTGAGATTAAGATCATTAGTAATATTCCAGCTATCAATATGGAGGAAGTAGCGCCGGTAGCAATGAGTGATGCTGCATTATTAGCTCCTGAAGAAGTTAAAGGTATTTTTTTGTTGTTTTTCCATTAGGTCACTTCAGTCCCGATACAGCATTTTCTTGGGGAAATACTACAATGTAATTTCATCATTTAATATTCGCAATTCAAACCTGTAAACGCTTAATTTACACTGAGAAAAAATGGTTTTTGCTGAATATTTATTTATTTGAGGGAAATATATTGATACCTAATTAGAATTACCATTCCGTCAAAGAGAACTGCGTCCCAAAATAAAAAAATTAACAAATTAAAGAACAATTTCTCATGAATTCCAATCTGAATCTAATCTGCTTGCAAAAATGTGCACCCTGAAAATCTATAAACTACGTAACTAAAATATTTATTTTACAGATAATGCGCGGGGTGACATTATTGGGAAATCAGAAAGAACGAAAACAGATATGAAGAGAGCAAGAAGAAAGAAGAAGATAGCACAACACGAAAAGCAAAAGGCAACTGAAAAGAAAGAAAAGACATTGGGAGATCTGATTAAGCTGAAGAAAAATAAATTGATGAAGAACAAAAAATCATCCAAAAATAGCCAAGATTCTGCCATTAAAAAATTAACGAAAGATAGGAACATTTCCCAGATTAGCGAAGCATCTCAAAGAGTTCCAAAATCATCAACGGCATTCTTTACACAATTGCAAGATGAAGTTTCGAGCCATATCAAATCGAAAACGAATAAACCAACTAAGAAGAAAGAGAAAACAACTCATTCTGCCATTAAATTGAAGTTATAAATTTTTGTACATAAATAAAAAAGAAAAATCATGTGAGGAATTTTAATATTATTGTCCACATTATTTTAGTTTCTCTCCTGAAAAAAAAAAAAAAAAAAAAAAAAAAAAAATGGTAGGGCTATATGACAAATGAATAGAACAAGATCGGTTTAAAAAAAATCTACAACTCATATTCATAACTCATACATTGGTGAAAAATGTCTTTTTTTTCTCATTCCAATACATTTTCTTTTCTTTTATCATGATATGCACGTTGACATTTTGTTATCATTTTATTCCGAGAAAAATCACTAAAACATGTACAAATGCAACGAATCACGCGTGGTTCACTTATACGTACAATCGTAGGCGGTAACGTTATCTATAATTATTTGTTTTTCATTTCTTTTGCCTTTTTTAGCATAATAGTTTTGTCTTAATGATACCCCAAAAACGGTGTCGCACAGAGAAGCCAAGTGTGTTTGTATAATTTTGTACATTGTCACGGTTTGAACAAGATTTTTTTTTCATGATTCTCATTCCTTTTCTCTTTATGATTGCACTGTTATGATTATAATAAATGAACTAAAGGAAAATTAATTATACTAGTTGTCCATTGGCTAATGATAAGTATATGATAAAATTATAATGCTCCGTAGATTTGAGATTGAAACAATGAAATATGAACCTTCTTCTAAACAAAGACGTAATTCAATTCTCTCGGCTACTCAGAACAAAATTTTTTTCAATTCTATTTATCGTTTGCTAAGATAAAATCTCTTTAGAAAATTATGACGTAAGATTTAATAAGAATTTCTTTCTTAAGTAAAACACAATGATTTGTTCACATGGAAAGTCCACAATATCTTCATTTCGAGTAAATTAATTTTAAAAAATGGGGTTTCTTGTGTGCGCATAATCGGCCACAATAGGCCATTAACATTGCTTCTGACCAAAAAATACTAACCACCCCATTGGATACTTTCTAAACACTCTCGTGTTACACAAGTATCGGTGAAAGAGTTAACTCCATTAAAACCTAATTAGAAACCTTTTGGTGTACCAGGTGCAGGACAAGTGCTCTCTAGGGGATGTTCCTTGCATCGAAAAAAGTAGGTGAAATTTTCAATGCTAAGTATTCTGTGCGTACCCGCAAGAGTATTCACCAGTTTTTCATTCAGTTTCCTTGTCTTGGTTTGCCCATTGTTAGCTACTTTTTACCGCTACTCGAAATTAGTACCAAACATATCAAGTTCACCGAACCCAGGTGGGCCACCCTGGTCTTGTAACATCTGCAACATTTCATTGAATTCTTGGGGCTGGGTGCCAGGCCCACCTTGTGGCCCGTGTGTGGCCTGCGGTTGACCCGTCACCTGTGCATTTGATTGTCCACCGTCCTGCTGTTGGCCCGGGTGTTGTTGGCCCTGCCAGGCCCACATACCTGTAATCAAATAATCTTGTATATAGGTCATGTAAATCAAACAATTTTTCGTGGAAATACTCGAGAGTTATTCATAATTTTTCAATTCCCTTTCCTTCATCGTGAGTAATGTGAAATTTGGAGTAAAGAGAATTACATAAATGTTTACCAATAATGACAACTAGTCTAGTAGTTCCAATAGAATTTTTTTTTTTTTAATATTAAACAAAAATATGTTTTCTGTAGGTGTCTCTTAAAATCAGGCCATATGACCGTACGGACTGTTTATAAATAAGAGAAAAGTAAATGTAAACATGGTCTTCACGAAATGTAAACAATAAATCGAATCCAATAAATGCACTATTATTTGACACATAATATGGTTCAAAAGATCGATCAAGAGATTTACAGAAATAATCCAATAGAAGTCATTCAATATTTATTACTCGTCTTAATATGCACTTTTCAAATGCAGAGCAATTAATAAGTCATGTCATTAAGACTAAGTGAATACGTGATTCCACACGACATTATTCACAAATCGATGAGCGAATCAAGCCAAAAAAAATGAAAACAAAATACTGCAAATAAATTATTCATCTCAATTAACATACTTTACAGATATGACATGGATAAAATTAAAAATGAATGTTCTCAATAAAACTCAATAGAACAATAAGAAAGAGAATGTCTTACAAACGCAATCGACGGAATTTCTTTTGAAATGAAATTGTTTGTGATTAATTGTTATAATATGCATTTACTAGATAAATTATTCTGGCATTAATTCACTAGATACTCTCATTCTCATTGTAAAAGGTGATTAGATAATTCTGTCACGTTGAATTTGGAAATCATACTCAAAAATCAAATAGCAAATTTTACTAATTATTAAATGCAGGAAAATGAAAACAAGATGATAAATTATCTTTGTAGAGAAAAACTTAATTGATCTTTACCTGGATTATTAGGCACTGTCGTCACTGAATGATATTGGGTCGGTGCTGTCCTAGCACCGCTGCTCAATTGAGTATACGTTGGCCCACTTGGTGATCTCGAGGGACTCAGTTGACTATACTGATAACCCTCAGTCACAGGTTGCTAAGGACATAATTAAAATCAATTATGAAAACAAGCTCAAAGAATTTCATAAATAACTCAATAGTACATTTCATGCTCGAGAACAGATCGAAAACAGATCATCATCTCCTACGTGCAAAATTGCCTTCCGAGCCGAAGGCGAGGGTGATATGTTTTCCATGGCGAGGCTTGGATATTATTTTTCAGGTGCCGCGCACGAAAAATAATTCTCATAATTTCCTTCCATGCGCATAGCCTTTCGCATTTTTTACGACTCATTCGCATCCCATCCCCATTCCCTCTGCAATATATTAGCCAAGGGTGAAGGGAAAAATCTGCGTTAGGTAGACAGTAGTCTCTTTCACGTGACGTCCTCTTAACAATGCAACCGAGAAATTAGAAGCACCAGAAAAATTAGTGCAGCGATGGGAAGCGAAACCGTGACCCTCGTCACACCAGTCTAACGTTCTAATCATTTGACCGTTGTTGTCGGTCAAAAGAATTCTTATATAATACATATTTCATCTAAAACTCTATGAATGTTTAAGCCGACGGTAGGGGGTGAATTTTGGGGTCCAGAGTATACAATTCAAAATAATAGAAATAATATGCAAAATTTCCGAAATTTTACCAAGTCTAGAATGCATTAATTTTCACGGTTACGGATGATAATCATTCCAACCAAATATCTTTTACCAAAAAATCCCTATGTATTGTTTTTTGAATTCTCTAGAGTTGTCTTTGTCCAAAATATTAGACTTAAATTTTGCAGAAAGTGATCAACATTATCAGAGTAAATGTCCACATCAAAAGAGCAAGCTGTTTTCATGTGGACGTCAAGTAATGAACAAAGATTAAGGTTTTACTTTTTGACACTCGATACTTTAATACTTAAATTGAGTGTTATTACGAAATGAGCAAGCAATTTATTACCTGACGACCGATTGCCCAACCCTGTTGAACAGGTGTCGGGGACGTATTGGCTGGTTTTTGCATTCTATTTAAAACAGTTGAAGAAGCTGTCTGTTGACTCGGTGATCCATACGCAATGGGTGACTGTGTGGCTTCATACCCTTGATAAGCATTTTGAGTGCTAGCTGGTCGTGGTTGTTGCTGCTGAGGTCCAGGTGCAGCTACAGCTGCTGGATGCTGCATCATGTGATGAGCGGGATACATCGAGTCTCTCGACTGTTGCCGCTGGAGGGAATAATCAAGACTGTGTTGTCCATATGTCTGCAGTGTATCATTTTCAATCTGTGTTTCACCACTGGGATGAATCGATCTGAAACATTGTATAATTAGTTTTTAATATAAATATTCCTCTGAGGAATACTTAGATGCGATTAAAACTTACTTTCCCACTGTATTTGTGCATACAATGTACTCAACCTCTTGCGAGCAGGGATTTAAGAAGGCAAACGCCGACGTTCTCAGCCACACCCAGTCACGATTTTTAGCACGAAAACGATATGACAATGATACTATTTGTCCTTTCAACTTTAAAACTGCAAGATCATGAGAAAATTCAATTGAATTAATAACCACTACTAGGTGTTCTTAGGTAAATCATTTCGAGGTGAATCCATCATCAAATTGACCTCCTCTAATCGAGAATAATTTGAGGAAAAAGGAGAAAAAATGAATCTGATGAATCTAAAACTTATAAATGGAAAGAGCTTTTTCCGAAAAATCAAATTTTCTAACTGAAAAAATGTTATAAATTTCTGTCACCCTTTCTAAGTATTTACAAGAAATCTAGAAATTCATTTTGGAAACATGGAAATTATACTGAGGATTAGTGTAATATTCACATTAACCGATTAGATATAACATGGAATTCATAAGAATTTGTTTATAGGACTTTCCAATAGAAATCATATGACCATTATTTTAGATATTAATTAATCTTTTTATATTGTTTTTTGTTATTTCTTGAATTTTCATTGACTACCGAAGAGGTTTGAAGGGACTCCATTTCAAAATGAAAAATTATAGTTTTTATACAATTTGATAAATATTATCATTAAAATATTTTAGAATTGATACAGAGATGATGTTGAT
Source organism: Psyttalia concolor (assembly GCA_030522845.1). Taxonomy (NCBI): domain Eukaryota; kingdom Metazoa; phylum Arthropoda; class Insecta; order Hymenoptera; family Braconidae; genus Psyttalia; species Psyttalia concolor. The sequence goes on along the minus strand of JAPYZM010000087.1, from coordinate 126,127 downwards.
TGAATTCATCCATTCTAAACGATTTCTTTAGCAGACGAGTGATGAATGAGAAACCATTGAAAATTTACCTTGATCGAAATTTTCTCGCATGAAAGGTAATTCTTGGTCATGGATAAATTCGTAACACTGATGGCCAAGAAGCTCGGACGGCGAGTATCCCAATATTCCACTGACCCTCTGATCGACGAATGTAAATTTGCCGTCTGAAGAATGACGTGAGATGAATTCTAGAGAGAAAAAGTAAGATGAATAAATATTGAATTTTATTGAATGTCGAAATAGTTTCTTAGAGGTAAGAAGAAATTACATGATTTTCAAGCATTGCAAATTATGAATCGATCTCATAAATATCAATTCATACAATCGCTGTTTACTCTACCACCCTTCAATTATGTGGATCAATTAAATTATTATGTGATCACCAGAATAAGGCGGCCTGTCATAAATCGTGTCATCGTATTAAGAAACAAAAACAATGTCGTCAAAACCCACGTCTTTCTAGGCAAACTCTGTACCGATTTTTAAATTTACCGTAAAGTTTAATTCCATGTCACAATTTTTGCATACCAAATTAACCAAATTAACAACAGAAAAATTAAAACCTATAAAAAATTTTCCGTCGCAAAAATCATTTAATTTGCACAAGGTGCGATATTTCTTCAGTGTTTTTCATTATTAGCCCATTAATTGAGGGATATGACAAGAATTACACAACAAATTATATTTTGTATTTTCAGAACCGTCTGGACTCTACATTTTATGGGTCATTATCCCTTTAATAGGAACTTTCGGATGGAAATCCCTATTCCATCCGACTAGTAATCGGAAGGTCTCGGCTTCGATTTCCGGTCCGAAGATCTCCGAATTTATTCATCAGGTATTTGTGCACTTCATACATTGAGAAGCCATTTCCACATATCCAAAATTCTTTCCATTCATTAATCCCACTGTCCTCCCGTAAACAGAAGTGTGTGAAACGTATTTCCCCTATCCAATTCCAAAAACTGTTGGTATCCACCAGTAGATAGATTATATAGAAAAAAACTGATTGTTCCTTAATAATAGTGGCGTTCTGTTTAATAGTGGCGGTCAATTGGAAAAAATAGGAAAATAGGAAAAATCACTCTTTGAGTTATGACTGCTTGGTTGTCATCATTATCAATAGTAGCTTATACAACAGAAAAATTAAAAGATTAAAACTAAAGAAAAAATCCTGACACTAAACGGACACCTAAAAGAGACTGAATTGTTCATTTGAAGCCCCTTTACTGGAAGATTCTCCCAATATATTGAAACTTGGTTTCATGAATAAGAATTACAACAATATAAATTACCATTATTGCTATTGGAGCCAGTCAGATCATTGGTATTGGGTGTACTGGTAACTTGAAGACGGCCGATAGCAACGAGACAGCAGTGATTGGCAGCGTCCTCAGAAACAATGCCATCCGGACCAGTTTGTACAGCATTTCTGTCACCTAAACCCACACCTGGTACACACGGGGGAACAAAATCACCTATGCACGATAAAATCACTGAGGTTAGTCCATCGTTCCCTCTCACCCTATTTATAATTATAGATTTGCTTTATTTTCTAATTCTTTTATTTTTCCTCATTTCTTCATCGAATATTCGATAAAAGCGCTGATAAGTGACTAATATAAAGTACAGAAGAGGGTAATTGCTGTATATATTTTCTTACAGGAGCGTAATAGATGAAAAATCGAATGAAGGAAAAACAAAACTAGCTACGAATATGCCGATAGGAACAATGGAATAAAGTCCGTGAGATCCATACCAAACTCACCGGTGGGGGGCCAATTTTTGATATACCCCGTGCAGTGAACAACAGCGTAGCTCTGTCCGTCTCGTGCTGGTGGTCCAAGTGAATTTCTCTGCTTCATACGATGGAGACCTTGTGCCGCTGCCATGTCACCCGTTGTCTGGAGGTTGCCGACCTTCATACGGCATATGAAACCACGTCTTGAGCCCATGCTCAGTCTCACAGAGGCTGAATTATTTGCAACAATGTTATTCTTCATTTCGTCGAAAAAAAAACTGAGGAGAATGGAGTGGGATGACAAAGGGTATTTTCCGAGTATCATTGAAAGATTCGCAGAAATCGATTACTCAATTGTTACCAATTTTTTTTTTTATCATATTAAATTGACCCGCACGATGGGATTGTTATTCAAAATCCAATCATTATATAAGTTGGAAAAAAAAAAAATGGGATATTGTTTTCAACGAATACGCAATGAAACACAATGAAATCCCGATATATTGGTTAAAATTGTTGACAATGTGAGAATTTATTGAATATTGTTTCTCTGTATTTTGGAGAGTACTGGAGATGTTGACGTAAGAAATTTTAAAGAGAGAAGAACTATCAATGTTTTGAAAAATGACGAAATTTTGTCTTTTTATAAACTGCCAAGAGGATGAGAATCATTTTTGAGTTGAGCTTCTGTCAAACCAGAATCTACTTCATTCTAATGAAAAAAGGATTTTCTAATCTAGTAGGTGAAGATTGACACAAAGTCATCATGAACTGAAAGGCGATAGTGACCTGTACACCTTATTTCTATTTATTTTTTTTTTAAATTTCTTCCAATACATTATCTTCTAATATACTGCATGTACTACTGTGCTATATTAATAGTAATGAAAGATCACATTTGGCGGAATAAAGTGGCCTTAAAAAAATGCATTGAATCAGCACAATGATTCTTTCTGAAATGTTTACTGTTGATAGTAAATGCTAAAACACTTACATTGATGTCCCTCTTTCTTCACAGTTCCCGTCTTGAGATCAAGAACTCGTCCAGCATGCTGCGATTCAGAAGCACTGAGTTGCTCTCGTACTTTTTCCGTATCGTCAGGATGAACTTGATTGTACAAACTCGTGCCATACCAATCACTCTGCTGGTAATTGAGTACCGGCGCTACTGAATCCGAAACATAAATGATTCTACCAGTGTCACAGCTAACCACAAATAAAAAACCATCAGCAGCTTCTAGAATCAGATGTTTCAGCTCCTGATCCGTAAGAAAGGATGGCTTATAAGTACCATCGGCACTCGTATTACCAGTACCTAAAGAAAAACAAAAACAAATTTCAGGATCATTAAATGAAAAAATTCCAGTTATCCTTCATTCTCGTAATTTTTTCGTTTCAATACCGAAAATTGTGGCACACTGTCAACGAGTATAGGTATATGCCTATGGAACTATCGAAGTGCAAGATCGGAATTGCAAAACGGGACAGGATCCCTGGGGTAGAACTCGCCTGTAGCTCTTTCTCCCTCTCCCTCTCGCTCTCTCCCGCTCGATTCGATCTACGTTTCGATATACGAGAAATTCCGGGAAGAGGAACTTTAACGACTTCCAAACAAGATCTATGGACGGTCCCTGATCGTGACCTTCGTTACCATTATTTTCCACCTAGTCTCTTCTTCAGATTTTCTAGGTTCTTTCAACTACCTGAACAATTTCTAATTGAAAAAAATACCTCGGTCGGAAATTCCTCGGAAAAATCGGTGGCATAGCATCGACAGGAGTATATGAAGATATCACAAGCAGTAACAAGTGAAAAATAGTATATTTCGTGACAAGTGGAAAAAAATGGTTTTTGGCGAGTGGGAGGTTTATATCACGAGCCGAAGGCGAGTGATATAATCCCACGAGTGAAAAACCACTTTTTTCACGTGTTAGGAACAATATTTTTCATCTCAATGTGTCGAAAAAGCACTTTTCAGAACGGAAACATGTTTTGACAAATTTCTCTCCTAAGTCTTGACTTCGGCCCGAATTATACAGCTACATTTGGTAGAGAATACTTTGCAAACCTTGTCATGGAAATTATTATTCAAACAAAGGAACCGGGAGAAGATCAAAATGAAACATTCCCCAAAAACTACCGAGTTAACCTACCGATTACAAGGAGTATTATTTGAATGGAAATTGAATGAAAATAACTTGTACTCCGGAATCTTATAACACCGAATGCGTACATACATTTCTCATATATATATATATATATATTTTTTTTTTTATCTTTCCTCTTGCAATCGTCAAGCCCGAAGCACTGGGAATTCGTCTCGATGGATCTAACAGGTAAAGGTCCACCTACCTTAGGTCAATTTGTATTCAATGGCCACTACTGTGGGTCTGAAGAAAGAGGGGAAAAAATAAGAAGAAGGTGGCTATAAACAATGCGACGCACCAAACCATACGCGCAGCTATCTCCGCTATCCCTCTCACTTCCTTTCGTATATAAACGACTCAAATATTTCAAACAATTTTAACAGTTGTTTCCTTACTGATTTCGTCGTTCATTTGTGTGGGTATGGTAACACACCAAGTTTCTCCGATGAACAAGAGATTAACTTGCCTGTCATTCCATCTCTCCACATCGGAAGCATATATCGTTCTCTGAATTCGATATAATCTCTGTAGCATGGGATATATTTTATGTGGAGGATACTGAAAAATTGACCTGCACTGGAGAAATGGCACAGAATTTTTATTCGAAACCATCCACTTTACAGGAATCAATCAAATAATCTTGTTCATAATTTGTCAAACTACAAATAAAATTCTTGCTGAAGTTTTGTGCACCTCACCAGTTTGGAGCTTCTACGTGGGCCTCAATAGAAATTTTCAAAAGTATTAACTTGAGACTCTTACAAATCTTAATTTAAGGTTGCGAGGGAACAATTATTATTTATTCTACTGAAAGTTACTGATCTTGGGACCAGTCGTATTGGTAAGTTTAGTGCTAAACTGAAGTCAGCATAAATTTTAACATGAAATGCTACCCTCACCACCTTCATTTTGCGTATGAAAACGTTACCCCCACTCCTTCGTTTGATGTTCAAAGTTATGCTAATTAAACGATAACAATGGAGCGTTGAAAATTATCTTGAAAGTTTGTTATGCCATAGGTGCCCGTAATAACGCGATTCTAACCTCCCTTCGCTTGGTTAAATCGCGTTAAATTACGGGCACAATAACATAAAAGATTGTATGAAACTTGTGAGTTATAGGGTTTTTTGGCTCGTGGGAGGTTGTAACACGAGCCGAAGGCGAGTGTTATAATCCCACGCACATGTTGCATAATATACTATATGCCATAGGTGCCCGTAATCACGTAATTCTAACCTCGTTTCGCTCGGTTGATTAGCGAATTACGGGCACGATGACAATAGTAGATTTTGACACTAGGCCGTGAAGAACTTTTCTGGCGAATATGAGGTTACAGGACGAGCCAAAGGAGAGTTCTGTAATCATATGAGGCACGAGGTCTGTGGGCAGTGTTTCACGGATACGAAGCGGCCGTGAAGTAGTGCTTTACGGACTGAGTGACAAAAAATATTGCATGAAACTCGTGCGTTATGGTGTTTTTTGGCCGGTGGGAGATTGTAACACGAGCCGAAAGCGAGGCAAAAACACCATAACGCACATCTTGCATAATAAACTATTGCTGAACCTGTTTCAAATTACAAAAGAGTAACTCATAAATGCGTAGTGTCGTTGTCTCATGAAAACTTAATCGGACAAAGAATTTAGCCGGCTATTAAAGTCCTCCATTCTCAAATATTCCAATGACTACTTTTTTCCGGTTAACTAAAAATTACGTTACGATTTCATGAGATGAATTAGGTACCCGTATAGAAATGTACACAATTAAGAACGATACGGAATAAAAATGAAAACAGAACAACGAGAAATTACTCAAATATTATGAATTTCTACTATGGTAAATTGTACTTTTTTTGGTTAACAATTGGAAATTTTACTTTGTACTCTTGGCTACTAAGTTTGTACTATACTTTACTGATCGAAATATCGTAAATTACGATGTTGATTAATAAAAACTTCGGTGAAGGAGGAGAACATTGATTGTTCTATATTCTTGCAGTTCTTTCATGGGCCTACTAAATTGCCATGTTTCCAAAATAAATCAATCTTATATCATTTCTATGTGTTAAAACATCTGTTAATCAATTTTGATCATCATGCATTCTGGAAAATCTAGAAACAAACTCTTGGACAATGAATTTCTCCACTTTCTTTATGGAAATGATAAGAATGAAAAACAAACAAGACAATTCGTCGCGATTGATTGAAACGTGTCGATTAATTTAAAAAAATTAAGTGAAAGTATTCTACTATAGTAAGAGAGGAATAATAACAATAACAATGATTAAATTACTCAATTTGTAGTGAATTATCAACACTCGAACATGGACGTGACAAATCTCAGAAACCATACGGATAAGTTATCACTGCTCCAGATTACGAACCAAAACCTTTAGCCTCTCCAGATTAATAACTAACAGAAACTGTTCGGTCAAGTCATACAAATCACATCATTTTTCCTTCTGAATGAAGAAGTTATCAAGTTTGAAATTTATGTTAACAGTTTTTCGTGTGAGAATAACTAATTTTAGATTAAAAAAGAAAAATAATGTTAACACCATGTACGCAGGTTTGTTTAGATACACAGGGAGAAACTTTGGGTAGAAATTATGGTTTCGTTTCGAACATTATTGCAGCACTTGGTAAATTTAATTGACTGATTAGTAAAAATGATCTAGACGTATGTATAATTTGTATTGAAGATGGTGAATTCGCTGTGCGGTTGGGTAATTTTTTATTGAACGGCTAGAATACAACGGAATCACCAACTGCAATGGTTATTTTTGCTGAAAAATGTCTCGGCGTTCATCTGGGTATGTAAGTATGTAAACAGCCTGGTCACGATAACTAAAAACTTAATTTTTCATATTCATTTCGAAGCTAAGGTAAAAATGTTCGCTTTCATATAATCCAGATCGAGTTTTATTATGGCGTCGATCAGATGGTATTATCAAATTATAGAAATAAAAAAGTTAAATCGTGAAATTATTCAGATGTAATGTGAAAAAACATACATAAGCCCGATATTATCCTTATGTGATTTATACATATATAACTTTCATATATGAACCTTGATTGACGTCTGAATAACGTCTATGTCAATGTATGGAACTGGTAGGGTTAGATTAAGTTTAGGAATCGGTAAAATAAAAGCTTAAAAGAGTCAAAATATGAATCCGGAAACGTCAAAATAACTGCCCAAGGGAAAAATAAAAAGAAAATATCCGCTTATGAGAAAAAAAAATTAGCACTGATGTATTAAATATCTAGGGTTTCATCTGTTTGACAAGAAAAAACATGACAGGTTCTCCATGTAAAATAGTTCAGGGATAAGGTAGATAGTAAAATATCCAGTTGTCATTTTCCGATTCCTTTGTCTTACCTCTCAGCGCCTTCATGTGGGCAACAGCCATCCTAAGTATTGTCAGCTTGTCAGGCTTTCTGGCGAGAGTCGAGCAGGTTGGTACCATGTCCGATAGTTCAGTTATATATGCGGTCATCTTGTTTCGCCTCCGACGTTCAATTTCACAATGATTCTCCCGGCTGTTTATAATCAACAGAAATAAGGAAGACATGGTTAGTGTTCAGGCTAATTTGACGACTTCCGGACACATACATATATTTACAAATTCATTCCACGTGTAATGAATAAATAAATTAAATACACAATCTGAGAGTTGAATGGACTTCAGGTGATTTTGGAGTGAAATTCAATTCTCAAAGCTGAAAATATATGAAATCGCCATTGCCAGTATGATTATTCTCTCATGATAGAGTCCATTTACTTGACCTCTATACTAACTCAAGACGCCCATAACGAGAACCAGAACGATAATTCTGTCTCTATCGCTCATGTTGCCATGAAATAGCTGTACTCCTCGACTTTTCCCTCCCTCTGCACCCCCTCATTATGCCTCATGCAATGGGGCACAGATGGGAGGAATGGGGTTGGGGGCACGCAATATTTTAAGTTCTTGGTTCATCGTTGGTAATGCCTGTAAAGTACATAATAAGTAAGGTGCTATCGTAAATTTAATAGTGTTTAATTTATGATAACTCGCGGGAAATCTATACGAGGGGAGGGGAGCGGATGAAGAGGTACACGCAAGAGCAATCCGAATGTGAGCCGAACAAGAAATAGGAGATGAAAAGATATTCTTTGAAATTGGTGGGATATAAAAGAATCAAATGGACCTCGACGTAGCGGATGAGTGTAGACAGCTGATTGGCAAGGTGAGACCGGTTGTGTATGAATAAAACATTAACGGGAAGCAAAATAAAATTATTAGCCTGAATTTGAGGGTGATTTCATATTGGGGAAGGCTGCAGATCATATCTACATTCAACTCAATATTACGTGAAATTTTTAAATAATTATTTAAATCCTCATCACTTGTGAACATTCCGGTTGAAAAAGAATTTGTTACAGTATACTTAAGCAACACTCATGTCATGTCGCCGATCATTATGCGGCATCCTCTCAATATAAAATTTACAAGAAATTTTTACTGACAAAAATGGATAGTCCAGACCGCGATTTGAACCCGGGACCTTCCGATAATAAATATTGATAATATTGATAATCAATATTTTTTATGAGAAAATTCGCACTTTGCTAAAAAATGTTAAAGTTCTTCCATCGATATTTTTCCCCAAGATAGTCTGGTTTCTCCCATCCATTACTGATATGTATAACTATGATTGGTAATAATTTGTTGGATCATCAGAAAGAAATCCAATACCTCTATATGCCATTGAAATATTTCAACACACCCCATTCTGCATTCTAGTACTTGAATTTAATCAATAAAACTTCAATTTCATAGCGAGCTAACTTGGACTTTCATCAAATGAACTCGATGATACTTGGCATTGAAAAGATCTAAACACATGCAATTCATAAAAATGATCATCTGATATCTTTGGAGTATAGCATAGTTGCTGTTCATTCTTGACGCTGGCGAACTCTTGCACCGACATTCGACGGGTCGGTGGCCGACGAAAAAAACTTTGCCAAATGTCCTCTATCCCTTTATGATGCCGAGAGATAAGATAAATCACCGACGGATACATAACGGGCTCTGTGTCAGATGGACATTCAAAACAGGTCAAATCGAGTGCAAGTATAAAGTGCTCGCACATATATAAGAGAAAAGTAGGAGAACTCTTTCACGGGGGTCATAGGTCAGGCAGTCTCGCAAGGTTTGCCGGATGCTTACGGCCGATTCTCCATTGCACATCGACTGCATCAGACTATACATAATATCCAATCACTGAACCATTGTTTCATCAATAACAACTAACAAAATCCATGAAAACTTTTCCGGTAATAGAAATACAAGAGACAAACACGCCGAGATCTACTTGTTGCATTATGCCTCTCGGTTAACCACGGGAATGCGATGAAAAGAGGGAGAGAAAAATACTTCCAGATAAGACTGAGGCAAATCCCCCCCCCCCCAAGAAGTATTCCGTTCCAGGACCTTCATAATAGTGCAGACCCAAAGAACATGGAGAAAAGAATTTCCATGAGAAAAATAAAAAAAAAAAAAAAAAGAATCTCATACCAGAGTTTATATTAACGTTAGTGGCACGCGATAGAGCAGCTGGAATTGAAGTGATGGAAGTTTTCAGTGAAAGACAGCAGAAGAAATGAAGAAACATTGCTGGACGATTTGCGGCTCGAGGAGAAAGACGGGGAGAGAAATATAATGGTGTTATTAACTTAAAAGTGATGGGTGTTGCGCGCGACATCGCAAATCCTCAGTATTATTGCCTTGTGTTTTACAATTTTCTAGTCTCAAGAACATAGAAATTACAGAATTATTATTAAGTACAGTAGTATAAAAATTGATTTATCTACGGGTTCTAAATTGCTCCCGAAAAATTATAGTTTGATAATTTAAAAAAGTAATTGCCTGGCTTACAGCCATTAAAAGGTTAATTTAATGAGATTAATGTGAACATTTCGACCGTCAATTTTACGGTGCTCCTCGGAATGAAATTCCATCAAAATAATTAATTTAGTTGTTTACATGGATTGTCAACTCAGATTACCAGTGGGTGAGAGAGATTCAGAAAAATCTAAATATTTGTTACCAATGATTTTCAGCTATTCCGAACTTTCTTTACTTAGTGATAATCATCGTTAAATTATAATTTTTCTCTCACGCCGATGCCAACGGACTTCAATCAACCATGAAACAGACGCTCAATTCTATGAGATCGGATCATTGCACTGAGGAAACACAAACAGAAAAATCCGGTAGAAATTTCCATTCCTTTTGGGAATTGCATAGAAGTGGGCATAAATTTTTCTTCACTGATTAGGAAAAGTTAGCCTGAAAGGACAATTTGATTTTTCATCATCATTTTCTCGCAGTTTTGCGGGAAAATTTTTGAAATTACTTTTTTTCCTATTTTTACGGCTTGTCTCGTAATATGCCTTGACCTTCTTTCCCCACGCTTAAAAAAAATCTATTTCTTTCAATTTTAGTGACTATGAATATCAAAATTGCATATCTCGCTCATGACGACTACATGAATTACAAGAACGTTCCTACGACTGAGTTACAATTTTAAAGTCTATTCTATTTATGCAAAAATTCTGTCAACCTATCTTATCATTGCTTCAAACAAGACTAAAGACACTGGTCACAATTCAATGTGATGACACTATTAATTTCGTTTAATAGTTCTTGAGTTTATCTATTTTGTAAGAATCTCAAACTCAAATCGCGACAGTAAGACATATTACAAACGCGGTAGACTTAATCAGGGAAGTAATTTCATTCTTGTGCTCCAATTCCTCTTTATTTTTCGGACAAGTGTAAATTTTCTTAACGACAAATTCCTTTTTTCAGGACAAACTATTATTTTTCTGGTGAGTTCTTGTCCCATGAATTGTTCTATAAGTCAAGACGTACTTCACAATAAAAAAAAATTATTCGCGTTGTATGTTTTCTCATAGTTCATAGTAATCATCTAAGTTGGATTAATGTACTGATATCTAAATCATATCTGTCGATACTTGTTCCCAAATGAAAGCATCAAAGGAGTAAAGAATCCAAACTTTTAGGAGCATACATTGAGAAAAAAAAACGTCTACAAAATATTCATGTTTTTGAGAGAAGTATTTAAAAAAAAATCATTCAATCAATCATTCCTTCATCCAACTCATTTTCAGACGATCCACATTTGGTCATTAAGATAAAATTTGTATTACTCTAGACGATCATTATATTAAATGAGACTTGAATGAACTCCGTCAATGATTATTCATTTTTTCTGAATTACATATTTTCTCAAGAGAAGAATTTCGATTAATTCTTTAATTAATTAATCAAAAAATTCACATCAAGTCATATGACTAATATTGATTACGCAGGGTATTATAATAGTCATAATTAAAATCTAATTGCAATTACCTGCATGCACACTGATAAAAAAATATACTGAGACGAAGAACTGATTCTCTTGGAATAAAAGCATTTCTGCCTAATACTCGGTTCTTGAAGCGGGCACTTTTTAAGCACCTTGAGTCGTTTCTTAAATAGTAGCAGAATTGCCTATTGCACAATAAATGCCACCTATAGTGACAGATGGAAATTGCATATGAAAACAATTCCAAATACGGTAATTAATTAAAAAATGATAAAACAATTAATGATGATTAGGTAATGTTTTACGGGCTTTATGTGAACATACACTACGGACATTTTTACAGAATGAGCTATCTTCCGATTTGAGATTTCACAGTGTGAAATCCATGTGATCCACAATGAAATACTTTGGAAATTCCAACACTTGGAAATAATTATCTTGTCTCAAGAGAATGTGTTCTTTATGTATATTATTCCTATCGGTGCATTCTCAGACAACCCTGATTAGATTGCAAATATATCAATTGTAGTAGTCTAGAGAGTTATTATGTTGTGTGGGATTTGGATGCACTCTTTCAATAAATATGATTGTTTTCTCAATTTGCTAGTTTCTTCAGAGAAGAATTTCGAGTAGTTTTTCACCTCATTAATCGTTAAGAAAATTAACGTCAAATTATATCTAATATTTTGTCCTGTAGCGTAAAATAATGATGATAATTGAAATCTAATGAAAATTACTTGGGACTGATTGATCGATTGGGAAATAGGATATTGAGTGGGCTTAATTGCATTTTTCTCAAGTAAATCGACATTTGATGAGAGTAATGTTTTTCTCAGGGCACGCCGTCAATGTTAAATTTCAGTATCTTAAAACTCGAGGGTCTGAGTATCGTACGAATTAGGATGGTATAAGAAAGCTGCGATACTGCTATGTTAGCGATAAAATCGTTCCAATTTTGCAACTGCCAATGTTCTATCATCTACCCCCGATTCCTTGGCTGATTGACTAACGAATGACTCGATAGGGATAAATAGGGAGTGAAGCTGGTTGGTCTTGTAGAGTGAGCGCGTGTATCTCGGTGTTCCCACGGCGCAGTTGAGAGACGCCGAGGGCTTACACCACTGCCGCTATCGCCATCGAGTGCTGTTCGAGTAGAAAGAAGGGCTGAGGAGAGTGAAAAAGAGAGAGACAAAAGAAATAACATCCATTGGTGCATACACATACACAAAACTATGTATACAGTTTTCCCCTCTGTTCCGCTTCCCCTCCTCCATCTGGGTACCAAGTCTCGATATAGTAAAAGCATACGTGTACGGTTAACCTAAGCACTCGTGACTAATGCGGAATCGCGAACGACTCGAAGAATGAAATTCATGAATTTTTTTACCGGACAAATTTTAGGCTTGTATTCATTCGAAAAATCTGTCCTTTATACTTATACCAATGTAATGATAATTATGAAGACAATTGAGGAAGCCAGGATTGTAGTATCGATCTAAATTAACTCAGATTTTTTTTTTTTTTTTTTTTTTTTTTTTTTTTTTTTTTCAATTATTTCATACTGGCATCGACGATAATTCACAGACCATGTGGTTACTTATATCCGACACTAACCTGGCGAATCTCTCCTTGTCCTGCAAATTGTCGTCCTCGATTCTTCGATACTTGACTCCACTGGGATCGTCCTCGTCCGATCTGAAACGTGACGAAATGATGGACTATAAAATTATCTGCAATAATAAAAATAGTAGGTAAAAAGCCAAGTTCTTGTGATAATAAAAATAAAAATGATAGAAAAATAATCTGGTCTTGAACAATTTCTAAATTGATGGGAAATTGGTAATTGAAAAACCTTCATTTTTCTTTTGGGGGTTACGCATTTTTTAGGGGGTCTTTATAGGGGTTACGCATTTTTATTTTACAACTCCACTAACAATTTGCTTGTGCTCGACGCTTTAGTCTTAACAAACAATTTATAATTATTTGTCGGTATTTTTAATTCCTAATTTTGCTGTGTTTTTTTTAGTTTTCTTTGTTTAAACGAGTCATTTTACAGTTTTTTTTATTACTCTCACAAGGTAATAATCGTCTTTTTAAATCAACCATGCGAGACATCCTTGTGTGAAAGTATGAATTTTAGTAGCATCAATGCACGTTCATTTGTATAATTGCTAGCGAATTGGATGCTAATATTTTCTAGTCACTAGTTCAAATTATCCGATCACTTTGTTATTGCCATTTTCCATAGACTGAAATCATTAATCATAAATTGTGCTTTGTAAAAAAAGGTTCAACAAAAATTTTCATTTATGCTCCTCACAAATCTTCCCATTTTTCACCCATTTTTGATTGACCAATTTCATTAGTAAGCATCGGAAAATGAACTTATGCCTCTGTCAAAAACATACACACCTCCTAGGGGTTGTCATCGAAGATAAAAATAAAATTGAACTCACTCATTTTAGATCAATTGTTTTTGCACATTGTGATTGATTAAAAATCGATAATGAATTGTGTCATCTGCACACGTAAATTGCGACTTCCTTTTATCCAAGTATGGAGTTACATTCATCGGTCTCCTCACGCGTCCATTTTAATCAATGAGAATGAAGAAGGATTATGTTAAGAAGAACTGTCGTTACTAAATCCATAAGTGTTTGTCTCATTCAAGTACTGTTTTGTTACATCTTGAATGGCTGAACATCTCGATAAAAAGCATTGCAATGGGTAGTTGACATTCCGACTTTTTTATTTTACGGATTGCGAACACTAGAATGGTTGGAATACGTGTACAAACGAACTGTATATATTTTTTATTAATCGAGTGATGCGCATGGCCTATACCTAAATATGCATCATTTTTGAGACTATCTAATTTTCCTTTCAACTTCCGGCTAATAGCAATATTTATTTTAAAAAGTGCTTTTCCGACACATTGAGATGAAAAATATTGTTCGTAACACGTGAAAAAAAGTGGTTTTTGACTCGTGGGATTATATCACTCGCCTTCGGCTCGCGATATAAACCTCCCACTTGCCAAAAACCATTTTTTTTTTTCATTTGTTACGAAATACTAATTCGGTATAAAGTGTTTCCAGCACTGGGTGGAATTTTAAGTCTCGCACTCGTGAACAACTACTTTTTTCCTTGTATCGAAGAATGCTATTTTAATTTAATCTTATACTCAAATCGAAACATTGTTCCAAGGCACGTTCCCGTTAAAAATAACGACTAAGAGTAGTCCCTCATACATAGGAATCGGCAATGGAAAATTATGTTTCCTTATCAATTCTCACTCATCGCATTTTTCCAACACTCGAATCTTCACGTGAGCGACTTGGATCAAGAACATCTAGATTATCTGATCAACTGTTGATCACTGTGCTGGTCAACGGAATTAGTTATCCTAAAATCTAGGAAGAAAGCCTCCTCTAAAAAAGTCATCTCAAGCCTGTTGACGGACGCTTGAGTAGAGTTGGAGTCTGGTTGGCGTCAAGAGTAGTTCTTCCAATCAAATCTAGATCATTTTTACTGACTTTAATTGTTAATTTGAACAACTCCAAAGTCTGGGCCAAACTCAGTCCCGAAGGGAAGGTGTTTTTCCGTTATAAAAACGTGAGCAAATCACCAAGTTATTGTGATTAAAAATTTAAGATCAGTAGAAGACTAAATTTTGATGCCTTTGGACAAATCCATTGTTAGTGCCTTAGTCTAATGCTCTCGCTTGGGGCCACTCCGAGTTGTAGGAGTTGTTACGACTCCCACAATGAATTATTCTTTATTTGTTCAAGTAACTTCGAAATAATAGTCCTACAATATTGTTACGAATATTAATCAGAGAACTGATGTTCTTTTCTTGATTTATTGAACTGAGTGTTTTGCATCGGTTTTCTCCTGTCTTTTCGTAACTCTATAATATTCCTTAATAAATAGTATTTTTTTTATATCCACGGTCTTTTCAATATTGATGTTTAACTATTTTGATGATTTCAAGTGTAACGATTAATAGGGATAAGAATTATGGGAATTCTCAATGTCTGTAAGGGTTCGACATTGCCCTTCAGCGAATTTATGTAATATCTGCAATATGTTTCATCAATGATTGATGAATACATATTCAATTATACCATGTGATTATATCAACTTCTAATATATTTCAATACCCGTGGTCAGTCTAAATGTTACAATAAATAATCATTCGTGCCGATGATTGTGCAGGAAATAATAACAGTAAAAGTTTCAATTTGGTCCGTCCAAATACCAACTGACAGTAAAATTCAGGATAAAACTTGGGATAAGAAAAGTATTTGTAAAAAAGGAGTGACTAGAAAAATTGAGGGAGGAAAAAACATTTTGATGCACGGTGTTGACCCTGAAGTAGAGGTGCAGTACAAAGTATATCCGACTGTTGCCATTCTTGTTTATCCCTTTAGCCTCTACTGGGGTACACCCATGACCCTCCTCCCACCAGCGCGCAAGCATTGTGAGGGTGGTAGGGCTTGCATCCGGGAGAGTCTTTCTCTCTATGTATATGTACGTGAGTGCTCTCATCGAGGCCCTCTTCTTACCTCTGTCGTCCCTCTCACTCAATCGTTCACCTCTCCATCCTTGTTCCCACGACGAATAGTCCTATCCTGTTATTCTTTCCATTTTTTTTTCTTCCTCTTACTTTACACAATTTTTTATTCTTACTTTTCCTCTGCTTTTATTTTTTTTTCTTCCTCATCCCTGTTACTCTACTGTTGTTCGTAGAGCCCCTCGATTTATGGAGTACATAATGATCCGCCAGAGGCATTATACTTCTGTAACGGATCTCGGTAATAACGAGTTGAATATGTGACAATTTTCAAGATAGGAAAAGGTCTTACGAGGATGTTATAAATGTGCAATTCAAAAAAGGAAATTAATTTGTAAAGAATCTATCGCAATTAACACCCACAACAAATTATATTTATAAACCATTATTTCAAAAGCATAAAATTATTCTGTTTTTTTTCTGGTATATTGATTATACTTGAGAAATTATGGAATTATTCATATAAGATATATAGCTCCTCAATGAAAATATCCTTCGTAATGTAGCGATGTTGGGAATTCCCCGATAGTTCCGGCGCACAGTAATAAGTGGATTAAGTTTCCCTGATCTATTCCCACCGGTCACTATATTAACAAAATTCAAAGAAAAGTTTTCACAAGTTTTTAAAGTCTAGAGGGGCTTGACGAGAAAATGGTTCATATTCACGTTTTAACTGATTACATGCACTGCAAATAGTATTTTCCGGTGTGATGTTAGTTTTTTACTCGCGTGGAGTTTGGCGAGCCGAGTTACTTTTCCGACAGTACAGCGTGATGAAAAGTTATATTCGTAACACGTGAAAAAATTGGTTTTTGACTCCTGGGATTATATCACTCGCCAAAAACCATTTTTTTTTTTTCACTTGTTACGAAATATACTATTTCATCTGAATGTGTCGAAAAAGTACTTTTTAGTCACTCGACGCGAAGCAGAGTGACTGAAAAGTTACTTTTCCGACACAGCGTGATGAAAAAACATTTTCACATTCCACCGGAAAAATATCTATATATATCAACTATATTTTATACTAGATTTTAGTATAAAAATCAAATTGATCATATGATATTGTAATTTTTTTTTCGTTTCCGTTATCATGCTTTTGCTCAATCTACAATGTTGTTATTCAACATTTTTCGAGATACTCGATCAAACAAAAATAAAGGAACTAGGTACCGGGTCACTGTTCTGCATTTTATTTCCTCGAACATATTTGCATCGAATGCCTTATATGTTGAAGTGGGCAGCGGTTAAAATGGTATCTTTGACCCGAAGTTTATTTTCGCGTCTAACTTGTTCATTCTGGCTGTCACGAATTGAGTTTTTCAACCGGGGGATGGCGGAGGAGAGTCGAGGTTCAAGACAACTACTGCAAGATCTTGGTCGGAGATCTAGGATTCGGCGAGGACCCTCCACGAAAAAGCGACGATTCAGTAGCTCCTGTGCTCCTCTCTTCATCCCATTTTTTTTGTTTCTCAAGTTGGGGATAAAAAATAAAGCCAACAGAACTCGCATAGTTCGACCTCACGAGTCGACCTCCGAGTGGCACTTGTTCAAGGGGTTCCATTGCCACCTGACTCTATGCGGGTAAGAGACCCTTCGTGGTATTAATTCAGCCATCAATTGTTTTATTTGGAATCTAACGCTCTTGCCGTTAAGACGACTGTTTTTTTTTTTTCATCGTCAAGTAGACAGTAGAGGTCTTGCATATTAAGCGGGTATCCTCTGCCATTGGCCAGTTCTGGGTCCGTTATACAGGTCCCAGTGGGTCCCGTGTGCCGCACGGGGGGCGGTCCATACTTCTTATCCAATCTCCTGGCGTTTCATTGGTGAATAGTCACGCTACTGCGCAACTATGTTGCAAATTTCAATTCTATTCCCTTTAGACTGAGATAAAAACCTTCTTTTCAGAAGTATATCTTCACTGTTATGAAGAAGTGCATGGCACGAAAGCTGGGAAAGTAATAATATCTTGATCTGAGAAAAGAAGCCTTTCGGCAAGAACTTTTTCATCACACTACTGTGTCGGAAAAGAAACTTTTCAGACACATCGAGATGAAAAATATTGTTCGTAACACCTGAAAACAGTGGTTTTTGACTCGTCTGATTATATCACTCGACTTCGGCTCGTGATATAAACCTCCCACTCGCGAAAAACCATTTTTTTTTCTCTTGTTACGAAATATACTATTTTTGCACGAGATAAGAACGAAATTGTTCATCGCACCGTGCTGGAAACTTTGCTTTTCGTCACAACGCGATGATAAAAATAGCCTGCAATTGGCTTCTAATTTTCTAAAATCGTTCATTACAAATTTCATTGGAATGCGTTGGTCGCATATTTCAATTTATTCTATTCGTTTTTTATCTTGTTCCATTGTATTCATACGTCACACGATGTTTGTTGCATTGCCAAATAATTCTCAGAATGATCTACTTCGAAAAAATAAAATGTTTCCATGCAATAATATTGTCAATTGTCTCAGTGGGATGAAATGTGATTTGCAACCACGGATCTGCAATAGTATCTCGGCTAAACCGCTTGTTTACGCGTTCGTTCTCCCTCAACTCGTGGTTTTATTCCGCACGTGATGAACGAATGGGGAGGAGAGCGAGGGAGGTGCAGTAATCGGAGGATGGACAATTGGCGACGAATGTAAAACCCACTAGTTGTGGAATTTGTCACGTAGTGGAGATTTGCGGTCACTGGTAAATTCAAACGTATCACCTGACTAACGGTTCGTTACTATTACACAATATTCAAGTTTTTACAAACTATGATGATAATCCCTTCGGGCTTTTCACGGTTACTCCTACCCTACTGTCTGATTTTCGATGAAGGGTGTATCAATGAATGGGAGCCTTCCTTCAAGAATGAGTGAAATATTTCTTACCACTCTCCTTGCTAGGTCTCCTTCACTCAATTTAATTTATATATATATATATATATATAAATTAATAATAAATAATAATAATTAATAATATTTATAATTAATATATTAATGTTCAGATCCTCACGAGACTTAAACAAGATTTTACTTTGCACCAATGTTGGTATTAGTGCATACGGAAACTTGAGGTGTCATCACAATCTCAAAACAAACAGTAACTGATTTTTCTAGTAATGACCATCGTATTCAATTCATAGTATTTTGGCGACGGCTTTTTCATACCTTTCATATGTAACAGACCCCTATGAAGACCGTTGGAGCCTGACAGAAATTTTACAGCAAAAAAAACCAAAACTTGAGAATGAAAAATATGATAATTTTATTCATAGTTGTGATTAAAAAAAAGACAACACTGTGGCTCTTGAGGATCGATCGAGAGTTGAGATTTTTATGTTCATTGAGATCGAGATGATCTCTCTGAAGTGAAGTCTCTTTCGCACCTCCTGGGCATTCATTTTTCATAATTTTTCATAATTGATTCAAATAAATAAGGAAGAGGGGACAAAACAGGTGATAATTAATTGGCCACATCTGCTGATTGAATGATCAGATTCAAATGAAGTTGGTATTATCTACAAGTTTGTGAAAAATCGCTCAATTATAAGCGAGGCATCGAGATATTCTACCCTCTCATTATCAAATTATTGCCAACTAGAGCAATACCTTTGCGATCCCCTTTATTCCTTTAACAGGAATATTGCTGTGCTCGGCCGTTTACGCTTTAATCAACATTTCACAAAATTATTCTCGTCATTTAGAGACAGCACCCAATACAGTCTTACAATAGTCTACAATATTGTCAGTAAATAGAAATGTACAAGTAAAATTAAAAAAATTCAGGTAAATGATAAATTTCACCTTTTATAAGGTGCAATTTTTCATAACTGGCTAGTAAAATTGGCGAGCTCTTGGTGAAAAAGTACACAAGGAAACGAAATAAATTGTGCGACGTTTTCACCCGATTCACACTGGGCACCGCTCGAGTATTTTTCTCTCATGTTTTCACCGATCTTCTTGTCTGTATGAAACATGAAGAGTCAACAGTGCCGTGGAAATTGTTTCAGATTTCCCAGATTTAAATACTGTGGATTTGCAAAATGTTGCAAAATTTCTTTAAAAACTCAATCAATTGTACTTCTTTTCTAAAGTTTTTAGACCCACACCTCGACTAGTTCCGCTTTTTATGTGGACATCACATTTCTGGAATGTTTGAAAAACAAATTGCAACTTTGTATAACATCCTCGATCCCTAAATGTTTTTAATAAATTTCGAATAATATCGAATACCGGAAAGCGGTTGTGTTTGACAAAATAATTTATCTTCGAGACCATTAATAACATTGAATCGATGTTCAGAGGGGTAAAAACGACATATTGAAACCGAATTCTATCCCTAAATACTTTATTTGGAGATGCTTTCAATTATGCACATTTTTTCCGCTGAGATTCTTTAAGGAACAAAATCAATCAAGGGACTTCTTAAGTATATGAGAACAAATCATGAGCCGAGAAGTGAGGCTCATTTACTCTCGCATTTACTTATTGTGAAACTCGCTCCCCCGAGTAAAAAACAAACTTAACTCCCTAAAAAAAATTAGAGTTTAAACGATTGAGTTGGTCAAAAATATTCATGGAAACGTGAGTTGAATTGCTGATAATGTTTTTTCTACTTTCTGCATGAATTCCGAAAGAAAATTTCTGATCTCGGTGTATTGGCAACTGCAAATGATTTCAAATAATTGCGAATGATTATAAATGATTTCGTGTGATCAAAGTGATACAGTGATTTCATCAATAAATATCTCCTCAAGTGGAGGTGTTTAAGTACAGAGATGATCGTAAAACTTCTTACTTTCATGCTTCAAACAAAATGAGAAGATGTGGAAATTAAACGGTGGTAAAGATTCCATTCGGAATGTTAGGTGTTACAAGGGACCGAATATATACTGATTTTCATTTGAATTATCTGTGATTATTGACCCACACCGTCCTTCTAACGGCAACCATTTTACAACAGGACCCTATGCTATAATAAATATTACAAAAGTTTAGTAAGTATGGGGCATTGCCGTGTAACAAAGAGTACCCACTCCCGTGAAACATGATGAGCATTGCCGTAGGAAATGAAACGTAATCATTACCATGTCTCACATATTAGAGTAATCCCATGTTCACGGTATGGTTTACTAAGTGAAATAGTCAAAATTACCATGTTAACTCAGTGAAAACCCCTTTTACCTTGTTAACATGTAATGATAATCTCTCCTCCTATGACCATAGTCAATTTTACTATTCAGTTCTGACAATGTTTTACCATTTTCATTGATAATGGCAAAGAAATAACGAAAGTGCTAAGCTAAGAATAATCTCAGGGGACCACCCAACAGCTGGTCATTGTTATGGCTCCACGTTAGTTGTTGATCCCGCTGCAACAATTGGGTAAATAACGGCTCGTAACGCCGATAATTTCTGCGGACTAAGAACGCATATATATTGTTATAGTGTATTTGAATCCGTTTAAATAAATTCTGAAATTTCTCTTACCGATAAGGACTTGGAAAAAAACAAAAAAAAAAAACGTAAAAACTTTAAGACCGGACTTCAAGATTACAGAAATTACTTGAGGGTCTAGTAATCGCCTGTTTTAATCGTTAGAAGAAAATTACTGAGCAAGCAAAACGCAACCCAATCGGCAATCAGTAAGGTAATTTTTACTGACACATTGCACTCCGTAGAAGGAGGAGGGGAACGTTAAACTTATACTAGTGGTGTGGTATAATGTACTTATATACAGTGCTTTTATATGTTGAATCAGATTAATTTCGCCGCATCATGATACATATCAATGGTGAATCCGATTCATTGTTCCGTGTGAAAAGTGTCACCTAACTCACGCTAGGCATTCGTCATTTTTGATTTTGTCATCATTAAAACAGTACATATTGACGAAAATGGTTAACGAAGATGATGACAGACCTCGCCCCAAGTTGGGGTTGCAATCCTGACATTCGTCAAAAATTATGCTTATGCCATCGTTGCCCGTAATTGCGCGATTCTAACCTTGCTTCGCTCGATTAAATCGCGGATTACGGACACAATGACATAAAATATTGTATGGAACTTGTGTGTAATGGTGTTTTTTGGCACGTGGAATTATAACACTCGCCTTCGGCTCGTGTTACAACCTCCCACGAGCCAAAAACACCATTACGCACATGTTGCATAATATACTATTAATCAACTGGATAATAAATAAATAAATAAATAAAGAAATTGAAAATTGCCGTAACAATTTTTACTAAATCCCTCCTCTCACAAAAAAAATATAGTAAACATTTTTGGTATCTTCCTTAAACTCCGAAATATGGATTGAATATTGACCAGCACGGGCAATCGGCTCAAATCGTTTACCACTCGGTTACTGAATGGTTGATGATCGTCAGTAAAATTGAACACTGCAGATGAGTAGGTATTGATAGTGAATATATATTAATATGTCCAACACGTGTAACTAATCCGTTAATAGGTGTTGATAGCAAAGTCGTTTAGTTACTCACATAACTGATATAGAAAACTCTACATTCGACCTCCAAGGCGGCAAGTACATAAATGACAATGTACAGAATGATAATACGATACCAAACTCAACAATCCTTTCTTTTCATGGCAAATTCAGCAAGTCGTATCATTGAACCGAATTGAAATTTCTTCATTATTCTTAATTATTTAGAAGGTCACGCATATGCATTCGGTAGATAACAAACTAATGCCTCGAGTTATCGAGCGTCGCATATCTTCAATAAATAAAGGATGAAAATAAATGAGGCTACCATCCAGTTCAAGATAAAAAAAACGGCCTTTAAAGGTTTTAAGGTGCACCGACGTAATAATTAAGTAATTAATTTCTTTAAAAATTAGATCACATATATATGTAAAGGATAAACACTTGTTTATCCTAATTTTGACGTATGGAGAGAAATTTGTCCAGGAAAAATTGCCGTTTTTTCACGGAAAATTCGATAACTTTACTAAGCAGGTAACAAATTTATCGAGCGTCACGGTCATTCTTTCCGAGCGATCAAAACACAACACGATTATCCGCGACGCAATGTTAATTTCTACCAAGCTTTTCTCATCGTGCGAATTTAGTGAGAAACGTGCCCTAAGACATTTGCACGTAAAAGTGTCAACAATACGAAAATCTTGATGTGTTTATGTCTTGTGAATTAGGCATTATTACGGGAAAAGTAAGGAATGTCAGTATTATATATAAATATAATCTCGTAATTGAATTGTCATCACTTGGTGAGGAATTTTAGTAGCAAGTATTAGCGGATTTTGGTTAGAGTGCTAGACTGGCATGCCGATGGTCCGGGTTCGCTTCCCGTCAACGGCAGTCAAAATTTGTAAAAATTTGTCGCACTCTGATCTCACGATTCACTGCCGAGCAGTAGTCTCGTAACAGAGACGACTGTACCTGGCCAAGGTTTTCCCCACAGGGTGAGATTTTTCCTTGGGCCTTGGCGAACGCGGTACAGCGGGGTCGGGGGGTGGGAAGGGTAAATACGTAAAAACCCGAAAGGGTATACGTGAGGACAGGGAATTTATTAGCGGATTTTTTCTCCAACTACTAAAATATCTTTGTACAATCTCTTCGAATTTAAGCCAAACGCTCAAATCCAAATCCAACTGCGTTCACGACCTTTTACGACCAAAAAGTTTGCAGATGCAACCGACGAAAAATATATCAAAATTATTTGTAAATATCAAATGTAATATAAACGACAGTGTAAATAGTCCAATATACTGGCTACATCACTCTAAAACAATAAAAAAAAAATCTCTCCGAATGTTTCTCTAGACGTTATTTGTCTTTACCTTCGTCGTTTCGACTGCGGCGAATCATTTTGCGGCTGTTGTACATGATGAGGCGATAAGTTAGCACCGTAAGACAGTAGCTGACTTCCGGGTGGTGGCCCACTCGCTCCAGGCGGCAGTCCGCCGATCAGCGAGGGCGCCGCGCCCAATTGGTAAGCAACGTGGCTCGGAGGTGGGGGTACATAATGCGAGGGACCGGGCCCATGGCCCAAGCCAACCCCGTAACCCGTACTACCCGTACCACCCCCGTACATTGCGTTCCCGCCAGGATACTCTATCTTGATTGTTTTAATTTATCACTTTGAAGGACAACAGAATTCTCTGGTGCCCTTGAGAATCTCTCAATCTTCGGCGACCAATTCAATCACAGATTGCTTGTCAAAATTGAGCCCTTACATTTTTAGGTAAGAATTTATCAACTGTCAATTTCAATGAGACTTCTGCGAGAATTCACTCTAATGTTAAAAAAATCCACCAGTTTAAATTTTCAATTTAACCAAAGAGGATCTTTCTATCAACTATCGCTCCAATTTATTTTATTATAAAAGTTATCTTTAATCTTGTGAAGAACATTTTTCCCGCATATTTTCATTACACTTCACTCTAACACATGAAACAGCATTCAGTATAAACCATATTCGCGCTTAATATTGCAACATATTACTTTCTTCTTATGAAAAAAAAAAAAAAAAAAAATCTGAGATGAAAAATCACTCACTGGAGGGAATTGGCATAAACTATTCGTTCCGATGGAATCACAATTTAATTCGCAATAAAACACAGGAGATTTCAATGACCTCGGTATATGAAAATGTTTACCAACGATATAAAAATAATAATTTCTGATGGGTAAATAATAGCCGGGTCACTGTACGTCGCACTTCAATTTATTAAACTCGGAAGTTTCGCAAAATTAAATGAGGAAAAACAAGGAACACGAGTTTTAATGAATGTTTCGACTCGTCACCACCCACGTCCCGCTAGTGACTGATTCCACCATAGCTGTATTATGTGCGGCAGTTCTGTCCAGTTGGAGAGGAGGGGACTATCACTTCTCCCTCTTCCACTTCGTCGAGCCGATCATCTATCGGTGTATAATCGTCTTCGTATTTTCATACTTTCGAGCTTACCACGGTTTCTCATTTGACATAATTCGAAATTATCATTTTTTTAATTCTATATTATTTCTTTAATTCAACAAAACTGCAAGATGACAAAATCATCAAAAATTCTTCGTACAATTAGTAGAATTATTGCTCCAATTGTGTAAATCCATCATCGAATGACTGTTTTATTGTCTTTTCAACTCCTTCCGATGAGATTCAAATGAATGAAACCGACGAAGTTATCATTTTTGTGGAGATTTCAATGCTTCAAGTTATGTTATTTCGCTAAGTTACGAGATGGTACCAGTACCTGCTACGGTCACTTCAAAAGTAACTTTTCGAATGCATTTTGAGAAGTCAGGTTCCCCGAGTCTCTCTGAATAGTTTCACAGGTGGACAATAGTCCGTAACCGTAAGGATTTCTAAAGAAAGACACCACGGGGCCTCACCCCCCTCTCCCCCCCCCCCCTTCCCAGGTAAAAGTTTGGTGCGACATAAATTGTTTAAATCGTGGGGGAGTTTCGGAGTGAGGTTTCTCTCACTCTGCAAGTTACGACATCTCTTGCTCGTCGGCATACGGAGACAAGAAGAAAAAAGAATTAGGAACGTAATAGGAAAATTTGTAGGATAGCTACCCCAATTTACAATCTCTAAAATATAGATTTCTATGGAAAATCTTCTATTCAGAGATAGTCATTAAAAATTCACTCGACCGGAAGTTCACTTGAAGTATGCTGTCCTATCTAGGAATCTTCATAATTTTTATAATTATCATTTAGCACAAACCTCAGGTCGAGTGGGTATCACAGATTCTCAAGAAAACGTGTACAGTACTTGTTAAGAAGATTGGAATCGTCCTTTGATAATGTCCATTATATGTTCCCAAGGAAAATTATTTCACCTGTATCAGGTAACGTTTTTTAATGTTTGTCTGTTTACCTAATTTATAATTTTCATATAATTTTATATAAGTTTATATAATTGATACAAAATAGATCGTGTTTAATTGTCAATGACTCCCCATTAAAAGTTCCAATTTCTCGATGTATTGGTTATTTCCAAGGCATTTTTTCAGGCTTCAAGATGATACCTAAATTATCTGAATGTCATTACCTAATTGGGAGACAGGGAGGATTAATTATGCTCCGTTTTACCCACCTCCCCTTTACTTATCAAAAACCAATTCTGACAGTCTTCTAATCGAAGGATTAATGCTATATTAATTAATTATTATGTAACATGAAACTGAACTGGAATTCTATTCAATCGAAACCAGGAAACATAAACTATGGAACACTCATTTAAATTCTAAGTAGATCTTAATTTTTGTATGGAAATATCTATTTGTAGCAGAATAAGCTGTTACAAGGTTTGAACGTTTACAATAAAAAAGGATATATGAAAAAAAAAAGTTGTTGCTTTGGTTCATAAAACAATTACTATAGACGTTTTCATATATTTTTCTAGGCAATGACATTTAAGGCTCATGAAGAATTAGAAAAACCAGGAATAAGAAGTAAAAGATAACTTTAGCGAAAAATTAAACTCAGATATTTCCTTCTGTATTGCACATAAGCCCCTATACAAAATTTCCTTGCCTTAAAACGTAGGTTTATTGGGTAAATTAATGGCATTTGGTCGTCTAGAGAATAGTTCATGAAGAGAAGAATAGATTGTTTTCAGTGTGGAAATGATTAAATTTTGACAACTTACCCGATACTGCTAGCACCTCGTTTCTGGGCCATTTTCGTCGGTTCAGACCCTGAATTTTAGAAAGAATAGAAAGCTCTATAATACGAGATTGACATATTATTCAAATGTTTAAATAATATTTCAAGAATTCTTCATTATTTGCCACATTATGAATATTAATACAATGCTCCTTTGCATATCAATGAATTAGACAACTTTTCATATTGTTGGGGATTGATGCAAGTCTTGATTTATGCGCCAAATAAGAGAATTTCTCAGTCCAGTACAAGAGTAATCAATGAATGCAACAAAATCTGGAGAACTCATTAATGAACTTTATGCTTACACTTTTTCTTTATGATTCGAAAAATAACATTAGATTAGACGTCGATAGAGAGTATTATCAGTATCAAATAGCTATAGAAAAGATAAACCAAGAATGAAAGACATCGGAGTTGAACGAAAGCATACCTGTCATAGAATGGGCGATCGACATTGCAATAGCATACATCCAGACTACGATTATTTCTTCACCTCACTGGCAACTGATAAAATTGAAGCTCAATTGCACACTACATCCATATATAAAAGGACATTTACCACTAATTACACGCTCCAATTATATAAAAAATTGGCTGTTTACACTGATACAAGGCGCCATTTTGAAGTTTTGCCTGCTGGGGGGGGGGTTTATCTTACTGATTGAATGTGGAGGGGAGTAGAAACTATTGTATGGGGATTTTAGGTTAGCTTTAGCGGTCGGCTTTTTCCTAGCACGGTGGGTAAGTTGCCTGCTGAGTTGTAAGGCGCTCTCCTCCTTACTTCTATAAGGGCGGAAGATTTGAACTTAGAATTGGCACAAAAGTTCATTCAATACAACTTTATGTTCAAATTAGAATCAGTTAAGTATTCTTTCATTATTTATAATCTTCAGTCATTTCCACTTGTTCATGAACAATCTCCAACGTTCAAGAGGTAAAACATAAAAATGATGAATTGTTAAATTGTTCAATATTTTTTTTTCTATAATTCTAATTTTTCCTATTTTTCCTATTTTTTTCGAAATATTGAGGTGCGCCGTTATCCTCTAGCCTTCTTTATATGATATGGCATGTACTGTCCATATTTATTGTCAATTTTTGCAACGTAATCTGGTGGTGGTCACACCATTCGAGAATTTCAAATTTTTCCACATGGAATGAATGCGCCCCCTCGTCGTGGTGGCAGGAACTTCCACCCCATCTTAACGCCAGCTTTTATTATTAGTTTATTGGGAGAAAGGAGATAATGCGATCACTTTTATCGATTCGCTATCAATTACCTTGCAAATGATTCCGTATCGGTTGAGCCCCTCCCGAATATCATTTATCATTTATTTTGGCAAAATGTGGTGCTAACTTTTAGTAAGTTTTAACACCGCACACTTGGTAATTCTTTAAAGAATTCATAAACAATTGTCGGTACGCTTGCAAACCCAAATTTTTAGCTAGCTTTCACTTGCAAACGTATTGCAATCGATATAAATTATTGTAATAATTTATCTATTCAGTCAGGGTGTCAACTTCCCGTGGACTAACCACCAACTCTCCCTCGATCGATATAAATCCTCTAAAAGAATATTTATGAGTCTCCATCATAATCACATAATTTCTAATCGTCTGTAGCACAGATTTGGCCATGAAAATTTTCAATTTGAACCTAAAAATTGTTTGCCATCAATTACAGCGGAGCGGATAAATGTATAGAGCGTCCCGTGAAGGAAATTTCATTGGTAGATGTGTCACATTACTCCAGTCCATGGACCAATGAACCGCGAGACAATTATCGTTCGGTTGAAAACATGACTTGAAACGTTTGAAATGCGACGCTGCTGCCCATACACATATATTTCTTGAGCTCCCCCAACACAAGCAAACAAATTGGCTGTAACTCCATCTACTACGCAACTTCCGCTAAGCTCCGCTGCTGAGCAAAATGGACGCCTTTGTGTCTGTTTTCTTCATATTCACATAATAAATACAATTAAAAAAATAACGTTCATCGTGGTAAACAAATGTGTGAATGTACGATTAATATTATTTATGATGTAAGTGTTATTTGCTGTGTACGATGTTCTAATGTGCTTATTTGATTAGATAAATTGTGATTAAATACGCGTCTGAGACATGAAAAAAAGAACCAAGTAGGCCACAGCCACGGATGACAATTGGTGACTGGGGGGATATCTCAGGGAAACACTTCGATGGGTGAAAATTTAGGTTTTTGAAATTCTCAATGACGTCGTATGAGTTAATTGATGAATTTTAATGAATGAGGGGATATTTATTCAATCGCATATAATTAATAAATAGGTACAGCCTCCCGCCAAAAATTGCAAGTTGGAACTTAGTTGGGTAAGGGACTATTGACATTAAATTGTGATTAGCAGAATTACGAGGCCTGTCGTGTTTTGTTTGGCTGGATGAGAGTGGTTATCATGGATTTTGAAGTTTTGAACGAGAAATGGCCCATGAATGTTAGCACTAATGTCACTGGTGACTCTTAGTAATTCTTCGGTTGAAAAAAAAGTTGAGGTTTTGTTATCTTGGATAATCTGTAAATTGACATTTTTCTCATCTTGGAGAGAAGTAGAGGGAGGAGGGAATTATTGTTAGACGAATTGGTTGATTTATATATGATATCTAGGGCTTTGATATGTTACATCAAATATATTGGTATTTCATTGCGAGTTATTAATTAACTAGGGAACCCAATTCAATGCTAGTTATGGATTAATTTGGGATGCTAGCAAAAATGTAATTCAAATATTTGTTTCAATATTCCTAACAACTTAGTTGTAATGGTTATGTAACATTTGCTAGTACATCCCTGCAGATATTTCTAAGCATGAATTAATATTAATTCACTTGGTTTCAGATAATAAATATTTGAGTGACACTCAAACAACAACATGGATCGTTTATTACTGGATCCAAGAGCATCCTCAAAATTTGGCTGAGAATGGTACGAGGTGCACCATGGGAACTTGAGAAAGAGACTCGTTAAGTTCCATTAATAATTGACGTAATAAAAAAGAAACAAAACAACTTCCGAGTGGTAGTGCTGATAAACATTGAAGTGTGGATAAAAGAGATTAATGAAAAATCATTGTGTTTAAAATATAACCAACAAATGTATGGAATATCAAAGGGTTGTGAAAATGTTAATATATCGTTCATCAATATGTGAATGCAGGATTTCGTATGGAACTGCACTTATAAAGGACCACTGCGTGCTGTGAAAAACTATCCACTATCAAGACAGAGTAAATATGCCTTCTTAATTCACTATTGAATAGTTAAAATCGTTCAAGCTGATAAATTAAGCCTCATTTGAGGTTGCAAATATTATTTTTTTGGCATAAAACAATACTCAAGGCATTTTAGGCTGCCCTTCTTTTTAGAATTAGACCAATAACTTCTTTAAATTCATTTGAAATTGCCCAATTCTAACAGCCATAATCCAACATAAAGATTACCAATTAAATTGCACTACGTTTCTGACAACGTTAAGTTGATCTGATTCCAATAAATAATTTTGTTCGAACTCTTCATAATTGAATACATATTATTAACGATTTTATTCCAATCATGGAAAATAACGATAAAAAATATTTTATGTCCAGGGTGGAATGCCAGAGCTAATAAAACCCAAAATGAATGGGGTTATACCGAGTGTTCCAATCACTACCCTCGCTGGTATAGCGAGTCTAACAGACTTGTTGCCGGAAATGCCCCTACCAACACCTCTGCCCCAAACATTAACAAACAAGTCACTGTTATTTCATCCACGTGTCGCCGAAGAGGCTCACCTACTGCTGAGTAATCGCGATGAAGCACTGGTGCCTCAGCTGATATCATCATTATCTCAAACCTCATCAGACAACATCGAATTGAAGGATCATCATCCAAAGAATGATCAGACAACGCATGAGACTGAACAGAATGCTCCAGAGCTACTGAAAGCAATATTGCAAATAAATCCCCATGTATTTAAAGGTCCCCAATATAATTCACCCCGCAATTGGCCTCACAGTGGTTCACTGATGCATTCAAATCAACAGTCACCCGCAAACTATGGAAGATTTTCACCATCATACTCAAATTCATCGGGTTCACGACAAACGCCACAGGGTAGTCCAGCTCATCCAGCAGCAGCGCGCACTGCCTTACCACCACCGGGAACATCTCACGCTCAACATCCAAGAATGCCACTGACACCGCAGAATCACGCTGATGTATCACAAATGTCACCTTTTGCTGTGCCTTCGCCATCACCACGTGCCACTGTCATTACTGAACAGTCCAGAACAACTCCACAACATATGCAAGAAGAAGCCAATTGCATTAATCAATTGAATATAAATCAACATCACCAGAATATTTATTCACCAGCACATATGGGCTCACAAAGTCCTATGATGCAGGTTGGAAATATGCAGCAAAGTCAACAGCATGTCCAGCCCCATCAGACTCATCATCATCATCATCATCATCAGCAACAGCAACAGCAACAGCAGCAGCAGCAACAGCAGCAGCAGCAGCAGCAGCAGCAGCAGCAGCAGCAGCAACAGCCGCAGCAGCAGCAGCAGCAGCAGCAGCCGCAGCAGCATCTGCAGCAGCAGCAGCAGCAGCATCAGCAGCCGCAGCAGGTGCAACAACAACAGCAGCCACAACAACAGCAGCCACAACAACAGCAGCTCCAGCACCAGCAGCAGCAGCAGCAACCACAACCCCCACCCCATCACCACCACCCTCATCACCATCACCATCATCACCAACAACAGCAGCAGCAGCAACAACATCATCATCACAACATGGCTAATATAACTCCCCAGCATACGATGCACATTACATCTCCAATGCACACAGCTTCGCCAATCCACATAGCATCTCCAATGCATACGACATCACCGATGCATACTGTGTCTCCAATGCACACGGCATCTCCGATGCACATTGCCTCGCCAATGCAAATAACCTCTCCAATGCAAACGGCAATTGGCCAGATGAATGTCAACTTGCACATGCAGCAAACAATGTTCGATCCAATAATTAATCAACAACTCCATCATCCCCTCGAGACAAATCAAACGTTGGATCTTGGCCACAGTGTTGCAGATAATTCACAATTTCTCCTGGATAATGTAACTGGCCTTCCGGATATCGATCTACCTATTGATGCAATCGATCCTAAACCTCTGCATCATCAATCCGTCGATAATAATCCTCCAACCTATCCCAATCTCACTCCTGAAACTGTAGCAAATACTCTGAACTCTGCTCTTGGAATTCAATTACAACAGGAGCAACAAATACCTCCACAAATAGTTCCTCATCATCATCAGGTACCTGACAATACAATGAGAGATCTCAGGCTATCTGGACAATATCCTGATATGAAGTTCAAGGAACCAGTTGTTATGCTAAGCAGGTTACCGCTCTCTGATCAAGGTTTAATGTCACCAAATGTTTCTCCATACACTGATAAATCACTTGATCGTGCCTGTAAAAATCAAACGATCAATCAAAACGTTAAGTCAGAATCTGAAAGTGACGATGATGATAACAAGTCTTTCAAGGTACGCGGTAAGAAAAAGAAGGACGATAGGGGACGGAAAAGAAGAAAAATTATGGATGATGATGATGACGATGAGGAGGAAGATGTAAAGGAAAGTTCACTATCTCCAAAGAAACCAAAAATTCGAAAGATTGAGAAGAAACTCGTGCCAGTACTTGCTAAATTGAGTGTCGATGAGTTAATGGAGACAAACACCTACCAGAGATTCAATTCAACCATTGACATTATCTTTGAGAATGCTGAGGATTCGACTTTGATAGAGATGGATGATGATGGAGATGTCCCCCAGGAAATGTTAATCTCCAAGTATCATCTGCAAGAGCTCTCCAGAGAGGCAGCAAAATTGAAATCCTTGAGAGCAATGGAGTCGATACCATCGGACAGACTCGTGAGACTACTGAACATTCTTGAGAAAAACATACGCGATGGTGCTAGAGTTTCACCTCTTGCTGATCCAGATGACGATGTTGAGGAGAGCAAGCTGTGGATGCAGTTAGCCATGGAGAGGGTTCAAAGGGCCGTCGACGCCTCCTTAATCGCTCTCAACATTATGACATCTCAAAACATGAAGAAAACAATTTATTTGGAAGATGTGATCGATCGAATAGTTTTATTCATGAAGTTTCAACTTCAAAATACAATTTATCCATCTTTCGATCCGGTTTATAGGGTAGATAACAAGAAAAAAAATAAGACTGATAGTTTCAATTCTGCAGGTCGAAAGAAACGGGGTAATGCAAAGGAAGTTCGAGAGAAAAGTATACTCGAAGTTTACAACAAAATGCATGAGTTAGTCTCACTTCTTGCTGAATTATTGAACATTCAGATGTTGACAGACACGACAGTTCTTCATGCATCAACACTAGGAGTTGCGCCATTCTTCGTGGAGTCCGTCAGTGATTTACAGTTGAGTGCCCTCAAGCTTGTCACTGTAATTTTCACCAAGTACGAGAAGCACAGGAGATTACTGTTGGATGATATTTTAGCATCAATCGCAAGATTGCCAAGCAGTAAAAGAAGTTTACGTACGTACAGGCTAAGCTCTGAAGAGCACATACAAATGTTAACAGCCCTTGTACTTCAATTAATTCAATGTGTGGTAACAATACCTGACAGTGTGATGAAGTTGGAACGTTCGAGTAGATATGATGATGATAAAAAAAAAGACGACAAGAAACAGGTGCAAATTGATCTCGATGTTCTTATAATAACTCGTTATGACACTGCAACGAGAATCGCTGGTAACTTTTTATCAGTTTTCCTTCAGAAGTGCAGTAGTAAAGGTACTGATGTTGATTACCGACCACTGTTTGAAAATTTTGTGCAAGATCTGTTGGCAACAGTGAATAAACCTGAGTGGCCAGCTGCTGAGCTTCTTCTGAGTCTACTGGGCAATTTGCTTGTTGGACATTTTTCGAATAAAGGCTCGGATATGTCATTAAGAGTGGCATCTATTGAATATCTGGGAGTTGTTGCAGCAAGATTACGAAAAGATGCAGTCAATTCTCAGTGTAAATTGTCTACAATCGATCAGATAATTCATGATATAAAGGCTGAACAACAAAAAGATTCAGATTATGAACAATCAACGAATATTGCTGGTTTATCTGAGGACGAGGAACGTACGATGTTTCTTCAACGAGTCCTCCTGGATTATCTGGCTGTTAATGGAATAAAAGACTCACCACTGGCCTACGCAAGGCACTTCTACCTCGCCCAGTGGTATCGGGACTATACGCAGGAAAAATCTCGAGTTGGGCAGACGAAAAACACTCCGGTAAAGAAATCGCCCAGCAAGAAGAAATCCAAAAGAAGAAACAAGCATGTAGAAAGTGATGAAGACGAACCCTCGGAGCCTGAAGACCCTGATCCAGATGAAAATGACAATAATGAGCAAAAATATTCTGAAGTTTATCGAACAATAGAGGGGAAGAAGAAGTTCGTCGTCAGCTCGATCCGTCCCTGCAGCTCTAGCACAACAAAGCCCGACATTCTACAGACATATATTGATTACAATTCTGCTGAATTGATATCTCAGTATTTAGCATCGAAGAGGCCCTTCTCCCAGAGTTTTGACAAATATCTGATGCAGATACTTCAGGTATTAACAGAATCATCGATTGCAATCAGAACGAAAGCTATGAAATGTCTGACTATGATTGTTGAGGCTGATCCAGCAGTTTTGGCAAGGTCTGACATGCAGAGAGGAGTCAACTACTCATTCTTAGATCATTCGACATCTGTTCGTGAAGCTGCTGTTGATCTTGTTGGAAAATTTGTACTCAGTAGACCCGAACTAATCGACAAGTACTACGACATGCTGTTAGCGAGAATCTTGGATACTGGTGTTAGTGTACGTAAAAGGGTGATTAAAATATTAAAGGATATCTGCATCGAGTGTCCAGACTTTTCCAAGATTCCTGAGATCTGCGGCAAGATGATTAGACGAGTTAATGATGAGGAAGGGATCCGTAAATTGGTTATGGAGGTGTTCCAGAATATGTGGTTTTCACCGGTGAGAGAGAAGCCAACCCTCGATACACCTGCTCTGCTACGTAAAGTCATGAACATTACTGATGTAGTTGCGACCAATAAGGACATTGGCCTGGAATGGTTTGAGCAACTGCTGGTTAGTTTGTTTAAACCGAAGGAGGATAAGGAAGACAGTACCAAACTGCTCACAGAGCCCCCCAAAGCATTATTAACAGCTTGTAAACAAATCGTTGACTGTTTAATTCAGAATATTCTCAGCCTTGAGGAGAACAATCGTGAGCTGAATAGGGAGGAAAAGAAAGGCTCGTCACAACGGCTCGTTGCATGCATGACGACACTCTACCTCTTCGCAAAAATTCGTCCACAACTTCTTGTTGCCCATTCATCAACCCTTCAGCCTTATTTGAGCTTGAAATGCAATACACAAGGAGATTATCAAATAATCAGCAGTGTTGCACACACACTTGAGCTCGTTGTACCATTGATGGAGCACCCAAGTGAAACATTTTTGGCACAATTGGAGGAAGACTCTGTCAAACTAATCCTTCAACATGATAAATCAGTCGTTGCAAGCTGTCTATCTTGTCTTGGTTCAATTGTTAATAATGTCACAAGAAATTTCAAACTCATTCGTGATTGTTTTCTACAGTACTACGGACACTTGGAGCAGTACAAAAATTACTATCAGAAGGATCCCTCGCATCCTTGGCTTATAAAGAGCCGACCATACTTCCGACGCGCCTTGTTCACTGTTGGATTACTCTTACGGCACTTTGACTTCACCGATCCAGAGGTTATCGATGGTTTGTCAGAAAATATTAAGGACCAAGTTTTCGAAACGTTGAATTACTTTGTTCATCTGGATAACAATGATATCAGACATTTTACGTTATCGGCTATTGGTTCATTGTGCATCAGGCATTATGAATTCATGATGACCCCCGAGTTGAAAGAACTGTATCACTATCTTTTGACCTCTGATCATGCACTCGTGGCAATGAAGACACAGGTGCTGAATAACATCGAAATTTATCTCCAGGAAGAAGAAAAGAGGATGATAAAGCAGGACCAAGAATGGGCGAAATTATCTAAACAAGAGAATCTCAAGGAAATGGGAGACGTTTCCTCTGGAATGGCCAGCACTGTAATACAGTTGTATCTCAAAGAAATTCTCGAGTCATTTCTTCACTCTAATGTGAGTGTCCGTCATGCGGCACTCAAAGTAATTCAATTAATCCTCGCTCAGGGTCTCGTTCATCCTGTTCAAATCGTTCCCTACCTCATCTGCATGAGTACAGATAGTGAAAAAACTGTGAGTCACAGTGCCGATAAACAACTTCAAGAAATTGAAAAAAAATATCCTGGTTTTATACACATGAAATCACAATCTGGAATAAAACTCAGCTATAGATTGCAGAAAATTCTTCAAAATGATGTTGTAGTGAGAGGACTGAGACAGAAAGAGGGAGAACTTCCTGGTGCACTCAATGGATTTTTGTATACCATTTTGAGGAGCACGAAACAACAGAGGAGAGCAATTGTTCTATCCTTTCTCAAACAATTTGATGAAACTGCTAAATCCACTCTATCGCAGATGCTTTATCTCGCTGACAATCTGGCCTACTTCACATATCAGGTGCAAGACGAACCTCTCTTCATTATTCATCACATCGATGTCATCATTTCAATGTCTGGAATGAACTTACTTCAATCATTTAAAGAAGCTTTATTACCCAAAGTGGGAGGTCCTGATAATCAAATACCTCAGATACAACCGATGATTTATGGGCCTGATGGCCAGCCAATACCAGCTCAGATACTTCCAATAATTGAGGATGAAGAGGAGGATGAGGAAGACGATGAAGCTATTCTTGCACGATTACCGGAAGATACGACCTTACTGAGGGAGTACATAACAGCTAGTCAGGGTTTTTTATTGCTCCTCACTCTCAGGCAACATCTCAAGGAGGTTTATGGTTTTTCCGACGCCAAAATAAGTCAGTACTCACCGTCAGAATCTGCCAAAGTCTACGAGAAAGCTGTAACGAGAAAGAGCAACATGCTATTCAAACCAAAAGCGACCTTAGCTAAATTGAAGGAGGGAGTTAGCAATGAGGAGCTCGATGACAGTGGAAGAAAGAAATTAGTAGCTGAGTACTTGGACTTTAGACAACTGATCCTCAAATTTGATCCTGAAGAGCCCGAGGAGGATGGAGACGATGGAGTGGCAAAAAACGTCGATCCAATGGCAGCCAGAGTTAATCATTCGGAAATTGATGCTACGAGAACGA
The DNA here is from genome assembly GCA_030522845.1 of Psyttalia concolor. Classification (NCBI taxonomy): domain Eukaryota; kingdom Metazoa; phylum Arthropoda; class Insecta; order Hymenoptera; family Braconidae; genus Psyttalia; species Psyttalia concolor. The sequence goes on along the minus strand of JAPYZM010000087.1, from coordinate 89,217 downwards.
ATATAGGAGTAGGTGGAGATCCCTTATTACATCCTAATTCAGAATTACCTAATAATTCTGTTAATCTTATTCCCACACCAACAACACCACGTGTACCAAAATTGACGATACACGCGCATCCTGAGACCAATAAAGAGCATCGGAAGAGTAGAACGCACAAAACTGACAAAGTGAAAAAACACAAGAAGAAAAAACGAAGAAGAAACTCTGATAGTAGTGATAGTGGTGATGATTGTGAGGATCCGGACTACACGATGTAAGTGATAAGAATGAGTGTATTTCAATTTGTTTTTGTCAAACCGGTAAAAAGAAGACGTTGAGAATGGGAAACCAATAGTTGAATGAGGTAGAATAAAAGAAACTTCCCCCTACCCCCCGATTTCTAGTGCTTTCGGATAAAACACTTGGACAACAATTTCTTGTGTACAGATTAGTGATAAATGGGAATTGGAGGTGGAGTAACTGAAAAAGACGACGGACTATATTATATAAATCTGCAATAGGAGTGAGATACTTTGTAATATTTGAGTGAATCTAAGGGGGAAAAAAAAAAAAAAAAAATATATGTTATGAATGAATTCATTTTAACTGATAATGGAACTTGGTTTAACCATGACGTTTTTCTTTATAACTGTATAAATTATTTATGGAACATTGATCAACTTTCAGCAGAAGTTACCGAGAGGTGGAATTTACATTGCTTTTGTTTTTCAATTACTTTCAATTATCCGCACCTCAAAATCATAATAAATTCAATTTAACGAAGTTTGCATCGTTTCCATAATAGCTTGTTCAATTTTAAAATGGTACAAAGTTCATTGTCTTTACATATCTCGTTTCAATTTTCCTATCGTGATTTCCTACCGTCTTTGAACAATTTCGGTAAAATATTTGGACTTTATATTCTGTGTATTTTATCCAATGTTTGACAATATTGGAAAAAAAACCAAGTCCCTGTTTGAAATTCGAGGGGCCAATGGCACTCGAAACATTAATCGCAGTGAACAAAGAAAACAGATTAAAAGTTTATAAAGAAATATTAAATTATAAAAAGTAATTTAGTAAACATCTGTGTTGATTCTGTGGAGGACCAGTGAGTAAATTATTAACTCGATTTGAGAAACAAAAGTGAGTTCTTAAACATTAATTAAAAATCCGGTCTATTTGTATTGTATTACGATAGTTTTTTCTTTATTAGGATGAAATAAAAAAAAAAAAAAGAAAGACACGAAGTAAGTTAGGAGAATAAGGGAGGAGGATTTTAAAAAATTGAATCAAATGGAATAAAGGAACAATGAGAAGACCATTAAAATTACTCCAAACACTGTCGGGATTTATATACAATAATGTTGTTTGTAATATGTGTATATAATGAAGGAGGTAAAGAGGGGAAATTAATGCGAATGGGAATATTATTTTCTTACAAACTATATAGCGGTGACACAAATACAAGATGAAATACTTAATTTATTTTCATTTGTCAGATTGAGTATTTATGAAGATGTTCGCGTTGTCTCAGTATAGTTTGACATTGATAGATACAGTTATTCAAGGGGGAGTTGAAATTTTTAATTGAAAATATGTCTTTTATACAAAAATATAAATAATAATCGACCCCGATAGAATACAGTAAGCAAATAATTTTAATAAGATTGGCATAAAAAAAAAAAAACTTGATTTATTTGATATTTTCATGTCTTGCAACCTAGGTTTTTTTGAATATGAACTCGTCAATACCATTGAACCATTTGATATCATACAATTTAATTTTATAGAATTTTTAATCGTTTCTCTTTATTGATTTCGTCATGTCACAATAATCTCAAATTTATTATTGAGATTGAGAGAATGAATATTAGGCAAAATGAATCAGTTGGAAACTGATGAAATTTCAAATTCAGTTTTTGATGAATATCTTCTGGTCCAAGGCAAATGGTGAAATGACCGTCATAAGTTTTTTATAGAACAACGGAAGGTAAAAATAAGGTCTCAGTCGGAATTTCACTGTCTTCCTTCAATTGCAGGATATTCATCTCAATCTTATCTCATTATAAAATTGATATGTCTGTTTCCGCCTCTTCGCTGCTGTACTACTTTCTTTATCTTTATTCGTTGGCTTTTTGTGCATAGAAAATGTCCATGCTGTATTTGAATAAGTCTATAAATATGTGATTATTGGTTACTAATGAAAAAAATTATTCAATTAAATTTTTTTTTTTTAACAAAAACTTAATGAAACGCAATAAGAAATACGTCGTGATGAATATTAACTTCCACATTACTACAAATATCTTCCTTCATTTTATGTACGCACACACTACAGTTTCTATATTTTATCAGTAATTTGTTTGCCCTTCATTTATATTTTCACAATTTATTATTAATCTAACCAGATTTATATTTCCAATGAAATTTGAAAGTTTCCGGCGAAAATGGTTGAAGAAAGAGAGAGAGAGAGAGAGAGAATGTTTGCAATTAACTAATTGCACTTGATGATAGCATGATAATATGGTGAAGAGATTGGAGGGGAGGAATTGTTCTGTATAAACATTCACGTGTATATAAAACATAACATACTGAGAATTATTAGACACGAAAAGTAATATACATATAGAAAACGAGGACGAATGTTCACATCTGTTATTAAGGCAAAGCGCATTTCTTCATAATTATTAAGGGAATTTAATTACAAATCCAAATTTTTCATTAAAAACAAAAATTAACAACTCACAATTGTCTTTGCGATGAATGTTAAATAGACAAAGCAAAGAATTACACATGAATGAAAGAGTATGGGAAAAGAATGAAATAAACGAAAATTTAGGAAATAAATTGCGAAAAAAAAAATGAAAAATTCAGATTAAATATATTTCTACGTATAATTTATAATTAAGGAGGTCTATTCATACGAATATTTACACCTAGGCCGCAATACGTATCGTGCTGTGTAAAGTTTGCCGAATGAAAAATGAAAAGAAAAAACCTAATAACGAATTCTCTACACGGCATGATGCCCCTTAATGCGCGCTTTGTATCATAACATTATATTGTATCAGCTATGTTTTTTGTATTTGGTAATCTAACGAAAGAATATCAATTAATAAAGAGATGGTTAAATAGAAAGTATATTATATATTTGAGTAAATCCGTCAAGTGTTAGTATTATCCATAACACGGTTAAAAGTTTGTGTGTAGCGATTACACTAATGACAAATAGAATAATGGAAAAAAAAACTGATGTTTGTAAAAATAGGTGGTAAAAATACACATTACGAGGGCTGTTCTGGGTAAGACTTAACGCTCGTTTACTCATAACTTATTATGTACATCGTCTGAAGGAAGGAGAAAAGGTACATTCTTAAAGAAAATAAACATAACCATATATCAAATGTTTTATTTTTTTTTTTTTTATAAGTTTACCATTCCCCATAGGAAAATACACAGTAACATTCGTGCTTTCTAAATCATTGTTTTCCAATTGACTGATTAATTGCTGACATCTCTGCATGAGATAGTGGCTTCAGCATGAGCCCTGAAACTGGTGGAATGTGTTCCAAATCTCGAAGTTCGTTGACCTTCACCTTCAAATTGCTACGCAGTTTATTCACTTCGATATCACAATCTTTTTGATCTAAAATAATAAATAATGTAAAATACATAGAGTGTAAAATGTTTATTCGAGGAGTAATGCAGGTTTTTAAGAAATGTGTTAAAGCTTAAATGTTTTGCGGGCTATCGTCATAAGACTTTCCTCGACTTTATTCTTGAAATTTTGGGCAGGAGAGCCTTATTTCATTCATAAATAGCCTATACATTCTCAAGCTGAGATTTCCAATCGCATCTATTTCTGAATAGATATCAAACAAGTTCTGAATTGTCAATAATTCGGATGTAAATTTTAAAGGGCATTTTATAAATTTTTCAATACCGTAAACCTGAGTAATAGTTTATTTGTTTCACAAATATTAATATCAGCTTGCTTCATTGCAGCGGATTATTGTGGATTCAATTTATGTGGAGATAGAGCGAACAATATTTCAGAAATTGTTAATTTTTCATTCATAAGATTGTTCTACAACTTTTCCTGATAGATATTGCCCAACGATGAGCACATGCCATTTTATTTCTTCAAGAGTTAGATCAAGAGATAGTGAAAGCAGGAGAGCACCCAATACATTGACAATTTGTAATATTTCGGTTGTTAGTACAAATTGCTCAGACTCTTCACCATATACTCTGACTTACCAAAAGTCTGAAAGAGTTTTAATGAACAGGGAACCGTTGTAAATTGGCAATGTATTAAATATTAGAGGGAATAAGATTAAGAAACATTAACGTTTATTTTAATATTTCATTATCGACTATTATTCTTTTTTCACTATCCCGTGATCTTTTCAGGGGAAATTCAAGGAATGACATAAGTAATTTAAGCCTAATTTTTCGCAAAAGTACAAGGGCTAACAAGAATAATAAGGAAAAATATTGCAATTTTTAAGTAGGAAATTTGTTTACAGAGTAACAAGAATCTTGAAGCGTTTTCTAACTGCTTAGACATAAACAATTGCCTTAATAAGCATGGTAATGACTATGATCACTTCATTAGTAAATTTTTAAAGACCTTGAAGGAGCAACTCTTCAGCTTTCTGAGAATTCATCTTCAGTAGTAACGGCCCTACAGTAATCCAACACTTATCACTCTTTTGCTTTTGAAGTGCTCGCATTCCCACACGATCATCATTTCTCCTCTTATCCAAAGCCACGATTTCATGTCTATCGGTTAGAATCTCCCCAGCTTTTTCCTCAATTTTCTGCAAATAATCCAGCATTTCCCTCTGTTCCTTCATAGTTCTGAAACCGATAAAATGATTTACACACTACTAAAATAATGAAAATGCGTTCAGGAGAAAATACCAGCTGACAAGAACAATGAACCAATAAATACTCACCTTTTTCATTTAATATGCATCCATATTTTTCTCATTTTTGCAATATCAGAATAAATCAAGAAAGTGCTCGCCGAATAGCTCTCTCTTTCCTCGCTTCTCTGCTGAGAAATTTCTCTCTATCCTTCTTTCTAAAAGTCTTCTCCTTCATCACTCGTTCTTGTCTAACATGCCGTATTGCATTCACATCATTGCTCTTGAAATGTGTTACCCTAGGTCGAGCCTCACTTGGCCCCCCCCCTCCCCCCAATCCCTTCCGATCTCGTTTCAAAATAGTTTTCACGGGATATTTCAAACCACTGCCAGACGGACCCAAACCCTTCGATTCCTCCCACCCAATATTCAACATTAACTGATACCCTTTATTCGCCTTCGGTATACCATAAATAGGATCTGGTAATTTTGGATTTGTATTAAAAATATGGAGCAACGAAGATTCGTGTTTCATCGCAGTCGTTTCTTGAAAATTTGCTTTGCAGACTGAACAGTATAATGAAGATAATTTCACATGATTCGGAGAATGTTTCTCATGATTATCAATAATTTCTAATTTCTCACGCTCCAATAACGAAATTATACCGTTGTGATTTCTTTTACGAGCTAGCTGCAAAGCATCGAGTCCAGATTTATCTTTCAGACTCTTGTCAGCACCCAATATTAACAAATATTTAACAATTTCAATATTTCCATTGTACGCTGCTGACATCAATGGTGTCCATCCAAAACTATCAACGATATTTACATTTTCCCTCGTTATATTTTGTTTTATAAAATTCCAATTACCCTCTTCGATTGATTTCAAAATAGCATTCACTGGAATTATCACTTGTTGGCATTGTCTAGGTTTTTCTAATTTTTTTCTTACTGATATGCGCAATTGTTCAGGATGACGTTGAAAATTTTTTGGTATTTTCGTTGGATCTTCTGAATAAGTATTGATTACTATGTCGTCGTAGGCTTTTTTTGCTTCATCTCCACAGAAAATCAATTCGCCTCTATGTTTATCAACGATGAACTCTGGATGACTTGTTGATTCTCTGACAAATATTTTATATGATGACAACATGTTGAGTTGTAAATTGAAAATCTAACCTGTTTGAGAAAGCAGAAGCTTGAATTTATCAGATGTTGAAGGAATAAAGTTTCCAGATAACGATCTCAATGGCTGCCCATTTCTTCGTCTCAGTATTTGCAATTGAGTTTATCAATAGTACAGTACAATAATAATCAATAATTTGTTATTAATGATTAACGATGTTAAGGATGTTTTCTAAGAGAGAGGAAGAACCCGAAATGGAATATATTTGGAGAGTGATGGATGATAATGGTTAGGAATCGATTTGTTGTGGAGTATCGATTCTTCAAGCGTCGATTCTGAAAATTCCGATGTGTTTTTATCGACTCGATTCACCGAATTAAACTTTTTGTTTTAAATTTTTCGTTCACTTGGCGTTTTATGTGAAACACATTTACCTGTATGTCTTTTCATTTGCTAATTTTAATAACATAACCCAAACGATGATGCTCATTGTCCTATTGATGGGCTCACTCTACAAGCATTATATTCAGTTTTCCAATCAATAATAGTTGATAAAAATTGGAAAAACTCAATCAAAAGGAAATAAAACGCATTAAAATCTCCTTAAAGACGTTTTTTCATTCATTGCCATCTGAGGAATAATTTCTTTTTCTTGTAATAATATCACTCGTTCCAAATTTTCCATAATTTTTGTTGTAATTTAAAAAAAAGTCAATTCTTTTAGCCTCGATTTAAAAAAATCGATTTTTTAATAAGTGCTGGTATTGTCATGCCATCTGTTGCCCACGAAATGCAACAAAAAAATCATGACTATATGCAATCCTCTTTGGGTGCTGACGATCTCTCCTATACAATTTAGACACACTTACCAATAGCAACTAACCATCAACCATTTCGCATCCCAGAGTTTCTGAAAGCTCTCACATCCAGGCCATCCCCAAGGCACACCGCCATATTCCGCGCGGAACGACATCGGGAAGCATTTTTGCCACGCCATTGTGAAAATTATCTTCACAATTAAAAGTGCATGCAGAGTGTAAAGTGAGTGAGTCCGCAATTCATTGGGAGCAGGAGTTACTTGAAGGGTCAGTGGAATAAATTGAACGTTTACGAAGATATCGACATTTTGATGGCGAAGAGAACTTGAGGCTTCACGAGGTGAGAGAACAAAGAAGCCACTAAAGCGTAATTTCACTCTAAAAATTAATCTCCTTGCCTTACTGAAAATGATAACTTGAAACATTTTTAAATAAAGCATGACATGGAGAGATCATTGAACGCTGAGGTCAACTTCCTGACCTAGGACGGAAACCCGAATGCATCCATAAGGTTTAGCATTGCGTTAAGCTACAGAGCATTGCGGGTTAACAATCATTCAGGCGCTAACTGATCCAAGAGTCATTGAAAAATCTATAAACCCAACGAGTCATTAACGTTATGAACGAATTGTTGCATTGTCCATGAATGAGACAAATTAATTTGACAAATATTAGTCACGCCCTCACAACCTATCGCTAACAATTGATATTTCAACTGGTAATAGTAGAGGAAATGATTTTGTTAGTGACATTTCGAGTATTTTACCAAACTTGAGATTCTAGCCTATTCTAAAAAATGAAGTATTTCACCCTTTCTTTTTTGTGTTATTACATTTTTCCAATAATTGTATACTAGACTTATTCAAAAATTCCTTTGAACCTCTTTTCACATGAGATATTTGTAAATATGTGTGAGGTGAATGTCCCAGTATCCACCTCTCCTTCTCTAAATCGCTGAACTTTCCGAATATTCAGCATGTTTTACATAAGTCCTGTAATTCACTGACGACAACCGCAGTTTGGCAGTCTCTTCAGTGGAATAATTTGAACCGCTCCAAGTGATTTGTCTGTCTGTTAAGGGCCGGGTGTAATAATTTGTCACCTCTAAATCGCGTCCCCTGATTACACGGGAAATAATGATCAAATCGTCAGCAGACCTACTTACCAATCTGTAGAAATCATGAACGGAGGTCCGAAATTATGTTTACTTATGATTCAATCATTATTTTTCTTGTAATTAGTCACGACGAATTCGAGGTTGTGAACTATTACACTCGGGCCATAAGTGTTAGGAGAGTGTTTCTAAATTTCCTAGTCGAATATTTCTCTTACTGAGTTTGGAATTTTGAAGCCGTCAAACTTTGGCTCCGAAAAATCACCTTACTTAGAATTGAAAGGTGGAAAAGTAGCAATACACGACGAAATTGACTAGCCTGTAAAAGTGAGTAGATTTTCCAAAAGTAAAGCACACTCATCTTTATTAACGCCATTTTCTACTAATTGTGTTTGCAAAGTAATTTTTTGATGAAAATTATTTTCAAATGGAATCCATTGAAATGGGTCAAATCACACGATTTGACTCGATTCCTCCTGTTCATCAGTGAATAAACTGGCTTAACCTCTTTAGCAATGACCACTTTTTTACGAAATAAATTTCCGTATTTTTATAGGTTAATTAGTAAATGGAAAGCTAATATGTACAATAACATCGATCCATGGGAGCCGGGCTACGGCCCGGACAATCGCCGGCACGTTGATTACGAGTACCGAGGAGATTATCGTAATAGCAGGTCTCCCGATTATCCGGACCATCGTGAATTGGATCACCGTGACCGGGAGCACAGAAGCCCAGACTACAGGAATCATCGTCGCGAGCGAGACAGAGACCGCGACAGGAGCAGAGACCGACGTGATCGTAGCAGGGAGGAGCGTTATCGGGATAGGGATGATCGTTACAGTAGAGGAAGAGACAGAGACTCAACCGAACGCGATCGTGATCGCGAGAGGGATCGAGACAGAGAGAGGGACAGGGAGAGGGAGAGGGATAGGGACAGGGAGAGAGATAGAGAGCGTTCCCGACGTGACAGAGAGCGTGACAGAGATCGGGATAGACGTGGTAAAAGGGATGATCGTGATCGTGAACGGGATGACGATCATAGTCGTGAAAGCATTGAATACGATCACGACCACGGACGTACCTACGGATCATCCATGGAGGGAGTCCACTACAAGTCACAAACGCCAAACAATACCATCATGATTCGTGGTCTTGCACAGCATATCACTGAAAACGATGTAGGTTTATTCAATTGTTTTTAGTACAAATAAAAATCCAAAAATATATGGATACTCTGGCAACATAGAAAAAGAGCAAGGCTTAAAATGGACGGAATCGGGATTAGTCCTCACCTACAGTTCATCTCATCATGACAAATGATCACACAGACAAGTCAATACTTACATAACTTATTGTGCAGACAACTCAACACGTAGACAGCTCATTCCACAGACAACTTGTCGAGACATTTGATCATAAAGTCAAATGAAAATTAATTAGTGTTGACAGTCGCATATTTTAATATCGTCACTCAGTGTTAGTCATATTTTTGTAATGCTCCACAAATTGGGTCTGCTAGACAGAGTTGGTGAATTGTCATGTTGAAATATCTATGTGATAAATTGTCGTAATGAATTGTTGCTTTAGAATGAAAATCCAAGGGACACTTTGTAACCATTTTTGTCGGGTATAAATTGGCAAACAACAATGAGTACATTTTTCCCACTATTGTTACAACGCGATTAACCAAAATCGCTTTTTCGTGCGCGGCACCTGAAAAAGGTCATCTTTATGCCTCTTTATGCATTATCATCTGTATCATTTGTTATCATTTGTATGGGTTAAATTTGGAATTCAATGTTCAAACGTTGTACAACAATCTATGTTGCATCATTATTATTATTATTATTATTATTATTATTATTCTAAGATCTATGTTCACAGGTACGGCAAGACATCTTGAACTGTGGTCTCATGCCGAAGGACATTAGGCTGATACGGAAGAAAGATACAGGTAATTTATGTAATTGTATTGTGTTTATGAAATGGCCTCATCTCATCACCTTATGTTTTTCTTATTATTATTTTTTTTTTACTTCTCGTAAAAAACAGAAATCCGTGGAACATCATATAATTCCTTCACTATCATACCTTAGTCGATTTAAGAAAAACTGTGTGATTTCAATGTGATTGAAGGTAAGTCAACGCAGGGGAAAGAGGATGTTAACAGAAAGACAGAGGGAAACATTGAAATTTCGCGATTAATCGGTAGAGAAAAAAAATTTTGCTCATTTTTTTTTTTCTTCATTTTGTAAAATTATTATTGAGTTCTGGAAATTTAAGAGAAAAGTGTTAAAAAACGACGAGAGAAGCTGGAGGAGAGTCATTAAATGAATGAATTAAACAAAACAAAGCAAGTACAAGCAAATCGAAGAGTTGCTCTTCGTAAAAAGAATAATACTAAACGATCTGTCTCAATGGTTGGTGCTGTGACAAAAATTGCCTGCCCTCTCTGAAGTAGAGAAATACCCAGGCAATAAACGTGGATTAACACTGGATATGTGTGTATTTTGCTCTGTATAGGTGCTTCGCGAGGTTTTGCATTCGTCGAGTTTAACGCGACACAGGAGGCGGCACGTTGGATGGAGATGAAACAGGTAGAAAAAAGAAGTTTTGGCAAGTGGGGTGGGCTGATGTTTGAGCATTCAACCTCACCACCAACAACAACAACAACGCACATAGTTGTTTGGCCCACCGACGCCCCGTGGCGACGATGGGGGCAAAGCAGTTCCCAGTTGGCCTTCTACTCCCTCACACATGGCCATTATGCTGTGACCATCTATTTGAAAGGCTACTTTAATCTACAATATCAGTTATCTATTCTATCTAGGGAGAGTCCCACCCCTAAATATTCACAAGCAAAATTTTAACCGAAAATTCCAACACTACTCACATTTCCTTGCATCAGGACATACAGATTATACAACCGAAGATACAAGTCTTGGGACGATATCAGATGACCATTAATGATAAAGTTGTGAAACTTGATGAGGCAATTTGACTCTAGAACTGTTGATTTTTTGGCGAATATATCTAAATTAATTACAGAATATTCTCCAAACAATGATTTTTCATTGAGTCACTTGGCTCTTCTACTCTATTAATGAAACTTGAGTCCTCTTTCCAAATACTACTATTTATAATGATATTTGGTCGTTATAGTTCCATCATACTTTGTCGGTTTATTAATACAAAAATCAATATTGATGAAAAAAACTGCTCAGAATTGATGACGTGAAGTAGATGATCAAAATATTTACCACCGAAGAAAAAGGGGAGAGTCGAAGATTGATGAGAAAAGGAAAAGTGGCCTTCGGAAGACCCTGGACATGATAACACTGTAATTCTCTGTTTCAGGGGGTACTGATGCTACAGGAGCAATATCGAGCCCTGATGCAGTACAGCATACCAAAAGATTGCCACATGGATAAGCCACCCTCAAAGAATAGTCAAGATTGGCATTGTGTTAAGGTAAATGAATTTCTAAATTCTATAATATACACACATACGGTAATTTTTCTCAAATGATTGTCTTCGTTTATCGGGTTGAATGTTGGCGTGAGCTGCAAGTTTAATCCTTCATTTCAAATATTTAGATGATCTTTGTCGTTAATTCTAAGCAATTCAGTGTGATTGGCAATCAAACCTGACGGCTTTAATTTTTAAAAATAAGTAGTATAGCGGAAGCCTCTTGACAGATTACATATGAGCGCTCCTCTCTACGTTTTCTTCCATTTTCATTACTGCCAACTTCATCGGTACGACACTTTCGAATAGACCCAATCTATTTTTTTAAGAGGTGGACGGATATGGATTATTATGCATTCCATTAGAGATTTTAAAGTGATTCATTCTAGAAAAATGATGTGATACGATTAAAGAGGAAGTCAGTCTATGCCACCGAAACACACGTAAAGAATCAAATAGTCTATACATGGCAAAGGGCATAAATCATTAAAAAAATATTTTTCGCTCTATACAAATGTGGGTAGGAAGATATTATACATACTTGATGAATTGGTATCAAGATGGGATCACACACCAGGATTATGTAGCGATCATCAAAGTTTGACTGTTCTAATTGATAAGACAAACTTAAAAAAAATTTTTTTTTAGTTTTTCAAATCTCGTAATACGCAAAGCTGGATCGAAAAAAATCGAGCGAAAAAAATAAAAAAAATTGGGTTATAATCTTTTTTTGACAGATGTAATGTGATGTGTACTTTTTTTTGTACCAATTCCACCAATTCCATTGGTAATAAGCTTCCATGCAATTTCGCAGATATAACTTTACTTGTCTCTCTAATAATTTCAAATAGACAACTGTATCCCAAAGAAGAAGAAGAAGAAGAAGAAGATGAAACGAAAATTTCAGATATTCAATTTTCAAAGATTAAACATGCCCACTACGTTTCCTCATCAAATACGGCAAATTTCGATTATTGATAAGCTTCACCTATTTAAGTAGCAATATGAATTTGATGTGATAGGTACCATTGTAGTAATATTACGGAAAAGGATCTTTGAGAAATTGTTGTTTTTCCGAGAATACTCCTCTGATTGAGCCGATGATCCAAAGTAATGCCCATTATACGACAAAATTCTAGAGTTGTAGCTCAAAATCTATTCTTTTCAACTCGCAGAATATTCCGAAAAATCAGCAGGCACATTCAGACATACCTATAGACATTTTCTAAAAACATCGTATATTCACATTTCATGATATTATATATAATATTCAAGAAAATTAAAATTTCGTTAAATATCATCGATCCCATGGTTTCCATTGATGACAAAGAAAAATGAAAAAATCTTTCCATTAGAGATTGTTCTACCACGAATGCAGTCGGAGATTAAAAGTTAAGAATAAACATCACCAAAATGTGTGGAACAAAACGTTAAAATTGCCGCCGAATCCAAAATTCGATCCCTAAAATCAGTTGAATATTTGAGGAAATCTGTAATGAATGGAAATACTTGGAGTTTCACTCCATAATTATGACAAATTTTACGATTTCAGTGTGGCGCTCACAACTTCAAAAGACGAGAGACCTGCTTCAAGTGCTCAGCATCACGTGCAGAGAGTGAAGAAGGTGGTGAGGGTAGCGATGAAATCAGTCCACATCCCACAAATACCGTTTTATTACGTGGTCTTGACGTTCTCACCACCGAAGACTCAGTTCTCCAAGCAATGAATAATTCATCAGCAATGCCAATTCGTAGTATTCGAATTGGTCGCGATACTCTGACAAATACATCCAGAGGTGTTTGTTATTTAGAAATGGCCAATGTCGTTGATGCAATGTATCTTCATACGGAGTTGACAAAGCAAGGGCTCACAGTAGACGGGCGAAAGGTGGAAATTGCGTACTGCAAACTTCATCAGGTCAACAGTACTGGACTTTGGAAGACCAGTGATAATCAGCCTCAGCGTTACACACTGGACGATGTGGCCCAACTCGCAGAGTACAGTGCCAATTTATACGCCAAAACACCAGCCCAAAAGGCGCACTATATCCAATACTATACGCAGTACTACCAAAATCAAATAATTCAGGGTACTGCCATTACTTTGCCATCACTGAATCAGACTGATAGGGTCAATGCTGCTGCTGCTGTTGCTCAATCAGCCATACAGCAACTTCAGGCCTCCAGGAAATTGGGGGATGCTGAGGAGATGAAAGCAAGACCAACTCCAACTGCGCCTACTAGCACCTCATTGGCTAGTGGACGCGTACCTGCTCACGCTAACGATGGGAAAGTCTATTGTAAGTGGAAATAAAATTAAATTTTATTTAGTTGGTTCAAAGGTACTGGATTATTGTAGAAAACCTTTTGTACACTTTGAAATGATGTATCGTTTATTGGAGTGAAATAGCTGATTTATGAAGTAGTCAGAGCTCACTAGAGAATATTTAAGTTTGCTGAGTCTTTTTGTTTAGATCTAAATGGTTATGATTTTAGAATCAACAATATTATGAATGTGATATCTTTTATACCAACTAAATGATTTGTATAATTTTTGTAATTAATTCTGCAGTGAAGTGTTATAACGTCATATGAAAAGCTTCCGTTAATTTTAAATTTATCTCGAGAGAAAGTGGAGAGAAAGCCAAGTGGAACGTTTACGGTCTATTCCAATTCTTAATGGCGGTGTTTATTCTCTGATAATTTGGGATATTGAGGCGATGCCAACCATTCCATTGTGCTTTGTCTTCCTCTGATGTGCCAGAGGAATGAGAGGGCTCGGAACCCGAAGTTTGTTTGTATTCGTCATATATTATCTTACGTAAATGTTCCAGAACACTTTATGATTTTCAGGTTCTCTTACTCCGACTCTTATTTTGATTCACGTGATTTTTAGGTTGAACCTCGAGGCCTTCATTTTCATTTTTCAGTTGTAAAATTTTTCGTGCGGTCCAAACTTACGTTTTGACTATGCTACGGTGGGAAAAAAATGAATTATTTTTTGTGGCACCTTTCATGTACGCTTCATTGCTGAATTATGCTCGTTTTACACTAATGAACAAACTATACCTCGTTTTAAAAGCGATCCCATATTATTTGTCTATTCTAGCTGTACCTGACGTCAGCACTTACCACTACGACGAGTCGTCAGGCTACTATTATGACCCTTCCACCGGTCTCTACTACGACCCAAACTCTCAGTACTATTATAATAGTCACACGCAACAGTTCCTCTACTGGGATGCCGAGTCCTTCTCTTATCAACCTGCCAAGTCCAATGCCCCCATTCCCGGTACCACAAACCACACTTCTACCTCAATAACCACCACAGAACTTCCAAATTCTGCCATAACCAACATCTCAAACTTGAATGCCCAAGAGTCAAAAGATGACGACAAGAAGAAAGAGACGAAACAAGACAAAGTCAAGGTAGCTAAAAAAATAGCAAAGGACATGGAGCGCTGGGCAAAAACTCTGAATCAAAAGAAGGAGAATGCGAAAAGCAATTGGTCTGCAGACTACTCAGTGGGAGAGTCCTACCAAGGTGGGAGTGGTGCAGCTGATGCTGGTTATGCTATTTTAGAGAAAAAATCAGTTGCCAATTCTTACCACGAAGAGGAAGACACTGGGAACAATGGCCTGGTAGCAGCATATGGAGGAGGAAGTGACACAGAGGAGGAAATTGAAGATGTTGGTCAGGAAGAGAGACAACATACTGATTGGACTAAACTTGCCTGTCTCCTCTGCAAGCGCCAGTTTCCGAGTAAAGAAGGACTCCTCCGTCATCAGCAGCTATCAGATCTTCACAAACAAAATCTTGAAAGTTGGTATCAGGTCAGAGGTTTGGATCCCAACGATCCTCAACAGAGGAATAACAAATACAGAGACAGGGCTAAAGAGAGGAGGGCCAAATATGGTGAGCCAGAGCCACCTCAACCGAATAAGCTCAAAGAAAAATATCTCAAAACTAGAGTTGATGAGACACCGGTTAATTATGAAGAACCCACTAGAGCTGCAATTGGCTCGGATAATGTTGGGAATAAATTATTACAAAAGATGGGTTGGAGCGAGGGAATGGGATTGGGAAAAACAAATCAGGGGAGAACCAGTATCATTGAAGCTGAGAGGAGAGTTCCTACTGCTGGACTGGGAGCAAAATCATCTTCTTACAGTGCTATGCCTGGTGATACTTATAAAGATTGCGTAAAGAAAATGATGTACGCAAGATATCAAGAATTATCTGATTCGTAATTAATAATGTGATGTATTGAAAAATGAGGGACAGAATGAAATGCTGTGTGAATTAGTGAAACGCAAAAGGATGAACAGATATTTTATCAATCGCGAAATTATCTCAAATATTGGAGATTTTTGGATAAAGATGAGTTATTCTAATATGATTTTTTTTCTTTACAAATGTCTACTTCAGGAAATTATTTCTACCGAGGAGGCTAAAGTGAGAGAATAGAACGCAATCATGATTAAGTATTTTGTATAACAGAAATTGAAAAAAAAATTGGCATATATGTACAATAAAAGATACAGTAATTACGATAATGAAGAAATATAAGATGTTTCGCATAAATTCAGTTCAATTATGTAAAAAAAGACAATTGTGTTGGACAATCGATGAATTGTCGTGTATATAGTCTCAGACATCACTGCTTTCAATATTAGAACTACAAAATTCTGATTGATATTTAAAACAAACTCTGTTTATATAATCAATTTATTTCATGTTTTTTTTTTTCTGATAAAATTCATAATTAGAAAAGAAAAATTATCCTGATTATTACCGTAATGTTATTTTTTTATGTGAACGTTTTGTGTATGAAACAGCTGAACAGAGCACGCATAATAAAAACACTTGCAGATTGCTTGTAAATTTGTTTATTTGATCATTTGCTGAACTTCAGTCAATTACCAACAATAACGATAAAAAAACATTTGATTATTGGTTTGTTCGCAAAATTTCTTGGTGTAACTTAAAATACGTGACATTATCGAAAAATTTATTCTAAGAAGTAAAACTAGCTAGTTCAATATATGTTTCAGTGAGATGTGTTCATACTACTGCAATTTTATATATACATTTTCTAATAAGGTATGCTTTTGAACATTGCAAGATATCATTTTCTAGTTTAATCAACACTTCGCGAAAATGACTTCTATAAAGCCAGACAAATAATCTAAATAATCTTTCCGAAAAAGGAGAAATTCACAAATTTTGTATGTAGAAGTTAACACAGAATTAATAAATCGAGCAAACTTTACAGAGGTCTAGGAAATAACAGTTACAAGACCAGGAAATTTATAGCCGTTTTCTTGGCCGTATTTAATTCGACAGTAGACGAGCTGAGACATCTCAGCAACAGGGAAAATTATCAATTAGTTTCTCACTGTCTTGTTGAATTGTTAAAAGGGATAACAACGACTCCCTGCAGGTCAACAAGTAATTAAGGAACACAACATTTTGTTTTTCACCTGCTGACACTCCCCGCTCTTTTACTGCTGCATTAAGTGCACCAGGAAGACCGCTATTGTGGTTCTTCAAAAAATGGAATATTCGATAAACTAATCTCAGTCACTCTCAATGGAATAAATACTTCACCATTATGGAACTGATAAAACAATCAATGGATTTTGTAGTCAATATTTCGAACTAATCATTCAGTTTTGTTCTAAAATAATTTTTTCTCCTGCTAAATACATAATCAGTACTGGTATTAGAATTTTGTCCATTGAGTGTCTCTTCGTGAAATTCCGTAAATCTCTTTTTCGAAGATATGTAAATGCATTGTACGCCCCAACTGGTATTTCTGGGATCATCTCCTTACTCTTCATCTTTTTATTACTAAGAACTTTATGAGTACCTCCACTAAATTAATGTGGCCAATTTAGATTTCATTGATATGATCGTTTGCTGTTGTCATATGAACTCACGTTTTTGGTAAAGAAATTAACTTTGTACAGATTGACTTGAGGGTATCCAAGTACTTCCTACACAGTTTCGCATGGACTACATTAAACATTGTGAATCATCAAATTTATCAAGTAAATCGGTTCTAAAAATATTGGGACAAATTATTGATAACTCACTTCATTCCAATTACATTTTGCAAAAAAAAATCCTCTTTCTTTCAAGGAGTCTTAGCAATAAAACGTGTTAACAAACTTAATTCTTCCGATAATAATGTGGAAAAGTGTCACCATTGTTTGTAGCATTTAGTTCATTATTGAAATTACTCTTTATTATATAACCTTATATCAAACTTGAAATATTTTACAATTTTTGCTAAATTATTGACTAGTGAACAAGACGGAAAAAAAAGCTACAAACAATTATGAGTTCTATCACTTTTCACGGTGGTTGTTTCCATACATAATTCATAAAGAAAATTGAGAAAATACTGCGACATAATCTATTTGTAATTTAAAATCGATCTAAAACATATTTTCGTTTTCTATAATTTTTAAATGTTCACTCGTGGAAAATCAAGTATGTACTTTTAAAGCTAAAATAATAAAATTATTTCAAATTGTTTGGTATTTCGCAGGCAAGTGAGATTTGCATGGAGACTCCAGTTTCAGATCAGATATGTAAAAAGCAGGGGTGAAAAGGACATCACAAAAAATGATCACAGCACTTGGATATCTTCAGCGACTTATAACCACGAAAAATTGAGCTAAGATATACTGATTAACCGGCATTTTTAATATAATGTATCCACATACTCCCTCATTGAATATGGAAAATCATCAAGAACAACAGACACTATGCCGTCACATCGTAAAAAAAAAAAGTCTTTTCCATTTGTCGTGCAGTTTGATATATATCTTTGCCTCTACAAAATTAATAAAATTGCTCCAAGTTTTTTGATACGCTGCAAAATGTGGATTAAACATCGACCAATATCCACGAGTACAGTGGACGAAGCTGATGATCCAGCACTTTATAATCAAGATTGTTAAGTCCATCGGAATCATATCTCCTAGCACTATTTTCTAAACGCTCGAATCTGGCACTACTCGGTGGCTCCTTCTTGTGTGTCAACATGTAATATTGAGCTATGTCAGGTCCAAAACGAGTCACCTGTAACAAAAATTAAGGATTTAATTCCAAATGAGTGGTACACGACATATGAAGAATTCTTCATGAAGTGGGCCACTTATTTTCATTGTACACGCGAATTCATTATAAAGTTTTATCTCTTCTTTTTTGTTTTCTTTTCATAATTTCACTGAATTGTCTCAGATTAGAAACTTCGATAGCTTCAAATCTTCTGAAAATTAGAGTAGGCACTAAAAATTTTACCACACTACAACAAGAGTAAAACATTTATATTCACATACAAATAGCTAGAAAAAAATAATCTCTTCATTACTCAAAAAAAAAAAATACCTCAGCTCGAACAAATAAAATTCGGTCTTTATACTTTTTTTTTTAGGTTTTTCATATTTTTGGTATTTGCTTTTATTTGACAGACTTAAGAATATTTTTATGAAAAAAAAATCCAACAGTGAAATTTGATGTATGTAAAAAAAAACATTTTCTTCTGCTCACTTGTACAGTAAATTACATAAAAATCAGAAAATCAGTCACTTATGTCAAAACTGAGCTTCGATTAATATTAAAAATCTGAAAAAAAACACGGAAAATATAGAAATCAAGGGACGAAGCACTTGAATGAATTTATAAATACAGTGAGAACAAATGTTTTGTTTAACGAATAATCTCACGTGTGGTAGGATTCCAAACAACATTTAGATTTAAAAACCTCTATGTCGAATTTTGAAATGGGCTAAAGTTGTACACCAATATTATTTAGTGTTGAAATTCATCGTGAGCACTATTTGGTGAAAAGGGTACATTCAACTGTTTTAATTTCCTCACATCTTCAATTTTTTATTAACTGTCCAAATTAAATTCATCTGAAGTACTAACTGTTCTCAGTAAAACATTTATTAAAAAGCAGGTTCTCGTAAAATATCAAGTTAATATCTCAATTTTATGACAACTTTTATGAAAAAAAAAAAAAAAAAAAACCAAAAAACATAGAATCTCAAGAGACTTTGGGCAAGGTTGGTTGGCTGGCATAAGATTTTATGCAAAAAATGTTAAAGCACTCCTCATGAAACACATTATACGTATGCAGAAGGTATCAATAGTACGAAACAGCAATACATGCGTATACATTAATCGCAGAACTGGCCTATAAATCCTCCAACCGTGAACAATGGAGCATAAAACCCACGATAATATTGAAAAAACTAAACAACTGCCCTCACCTGGAGACCCCTGGATTGCAATCGGCTGTAGAAATCATCATCCTCACCTCCCCAACCATAAAAAACATTGGAAAATCCATTGACCCATTCGAACTGTCTCCTAGTGAGTGCAATGGCTCCACCAAATAGTCCAGTATATGGCAAATTATATCTGAATGTATTGACACTTGAGCTCATATGCCTGGGCATCTTAGTGCAGGCATAAATATTATCAGGATTTTGTGGTATCAAGTCAATATCTTGGAATATGAAGCAATGAAAATCATTAACTTTCGTGGCCTCTTTGTATCCAACATTGAATAGTTTAGCACGATTGAATTCACGTATGGGGCTCTGTTCAATAACAAATATTCGATAATCCAGATTTTGTGACTGTAGAAATGGATGTATATAATTCATAAAAATACTAAGTTGAGTGTGTCTATTTCTATACGGTAAGACAATAGCAACATTAAACAGTGGATGACAATTGAGTGGCTTCCACTGTCCTCCGGGCAATATCCCAAGTCTCCTGGCCATCGCCACTGGATCCTCTCTCGGATGTTCTTCTGGATATGATAATTCCGAAAATCTCCTTCCAGTTATTGATATTGTACAGGAATTATCTCTAGGATCGTATGACTTCTCCAACTGATCGTGAATATCTTCTGTCTTAATAAAATTATAATGCGATGCAAATCTTCCCGGATGAAGGCAATAACACAGGACTAGTATCGTTGTGACTAAGTACGATAATCCACGTGCATAGCTATTTAAAAATGCTATGAACGTTTTAATGAAGGTCTGAAAATTCCGAGACATTTTAACCTATATCACCCGCATTTGCTTATGATAATAGTCTACGATTTTCACCTTGTACTGAATTCTTTAGCCTAATGTCATGTGATAACATATTTTACGCATTTTTTAAATTAAAGTCCTCTCGTTAGAGCCCGAGTTTGTGTCACAAATGCACTTTTATTTTATTGTTTATGTGAGCGATAGAGCTTAAAACAAGTCACCTCACTTAACTGCCGTGAGACATATGACGGAGTTTAAATCTGCTTATCTTACATTACTGAAACCGGGCTCTGCGCATGCACAGTCGACTATCGCTCTATACATTTTCAAACTCGCAACAGTGGTTGCTTTTGCTTCAAAATGCAACGTTTATCAGTTTTTATGTGCATATTTGTCGGGAATTATGCAAAGCAAATAACTACGGACTAGGAATTAAGAAAGTTTAATACAAACACGTATAAAAAATTTCACCAAAGTCGGCGTGAATTCGATACAAAATTGTGTAGATTTTCCATGACATTTCTATAACATTTATATTGTAATTGTAGAATAAAACATTGTATCTACATTTTACCGATTTCTATTGGATATTGAAGAGGACAATATTTGGTTGATGGATGAGCAGCATTTTTTAGGAGTGGGAACCATGGTTATAAATGGACACTACCTGGAGAGGGGGTTCTGTCTAATTACCTGACTGTCTCATACCGCCGAGAGAACCAATGATCAGAACAACCAGCTTCACCCTCAACCCACAGTTCAACTGACGCAGCTCAAACAGGAGAGGCTGGTATTTGAGCCATTTCTCCTCTTCTTTTTGGGATATATTACACTCGGCTGGCACCGAACACCCAATCACATAAATGACTAGGTATCAGCCTTTGTAGCTGTGACGGGCCTGATAGTCGCAAATGAGAAGTTCCATTAAATTTTACACATCTCATTTACGACAACGGAGTCAATATCTTCTGGAGCATAAGGCAGAATCGGCGTTCGGTCTATTCCTCCGATATAAGATGTAACAAATAAAGATTAACATGATAGAAAATTCTAGTCCATGAATTACAAGATTATTTTATTTTATTTTGTCTCAGATTTTTGCACATAAAGCAAGTATATTTGTCATACTTTTCAAAAGTATAAGCTTTACACTCATCAATCATACAATAACGATTTTCGACAAGTATTTAATCCATTTGAATATATATTTGCAGATTTAACAGAATTTTATTTTATCTTTGTACTATATTCTTTATAATTAATGAACGAGTATCGCCCGTGGTATCTCCACGGGCTTAGTTTTCGGAATATTTAGATCGTGAAAGACATCTAACGTGTCTCGGACGAACTTATTCATCATATCTTGAGTGTGACGGGGTGTTGGTGCTAAACGCAGCTTTTCATCACCTTTAGGTACTGTTGGATAATTTATTGCTTGGACATAATGCCCTTTGTCACGTATTAAAGCATCTGCTATCTGACTGCATAACAGAGGATCGCCAATCTGTAATTGATAAAACCGAGTAATTGAACAAATGAATCAATATTTTAAATTACATTGCTACTGAATAATTTGGAGTGATGTTATCAATCAATCGTATTTGTCTTACAAAATCATAAGTGTAGACTGGAATTTATGTTTATTGAAAAGATTTTTATGATTGTATAAGATGACTTTTCAAAACGCGATACAAATAATACTATCATCTTATACGTTTCAAACAATCTTTTCAGTAGATATAAATTTCCACTCAATCAATCTTAAATGAAGAAATTACCTTTCCAACCAATGTTATGAAATGATTCTAACAAGTTTCGTCTATAATTATGTATTTTTCCTTTTCGTTGAAAGATCTTTTAATTATTTTTGTTACTGTGCTTTCATTTTAACGTCCCGGCGGCAGTAATTGGGTAAATTTTCTGGAGGCAATTTATTCATTAATTTACTCATTAATTTCTGTACACGCTAAGGTCATACATCAGAGGGAAATGACCAAACAAATGCCAATAATTCCATCTGAAATAATGTCCAAAGAACTTGTCAACAATGAGTGAAATTCCCTACATAAAGATTAAAATATATATAGATTGAAAATATATTTGGAAAGCAGTCGGTGAATCTGGTTGGAACTTATTTCTCGTTTTTCTAAAAAGGTTACGGTAAGGTAAGGTACAAAGATGAAAAATAAAATTACCTTAATAGGAATGATATGCGACGGTGATTCTTCAAGTGGAAGACCACCGGCAGTGAGTATAGATTTCATATAGCCAACATTCTCCTGGTGTTTAGCCCTAAGCTGACGGCCCTCGTCAGAAGCAAGAATCTCGACAGCTGTCAGTGCACCATAAAGAGTAGTAGGCGGTAGTGAAGTAGTGAAAATGAATCCAGCAGCATAACTTCTAACAACATCTATCAAACGTTTCGAGCCCACAATATATCCTCCGACATTGCCGAAAGCTTTACCAAGAGTGCCCGATATGATATCCATTTTGTCTAACACCCAGTCTCTTTCTCCAATTCCAGCTCCAGAGTATCCATAAAGTCCAACAGCGTGAACCTCATCAACAAACGTGAGTGCTCCATATTTTCTGGCAATGTCGCACATCTCTTCCAAAGGACAAATAGTACCGTCCATGGAATGTACAGTTTCAAATGCAACAATTTTCGGCAGAGAATGATCAACACTTGCCAACAATTCTTCAAGATGCCTCACATCGTTGTGCCGAAATATGTGTTTAGGAACTCCGCTGTTACGTATTCCCTGGATCATGGATGCATGATTGCCAGCATCGGAGAATATATGACATCCCGGTAATCTTTTAGCTAGAGTAAATAAAGTAGAATCATTGGCAACAAAGCAGGAAGTGAACAGGAGACCTGCTTCCTTTTGATGCAATGCAGCAAGACGTTTCTCCAACATCTCATGGCCCATAGAATTACCAGATATATTTCGTGTACCACCAGCACCGGCTCCAAACTTGTTCAGTGCCTCATGAGCAGCTGCAGTCACCTCTGGATGACGTGACATACCCAAATAATCATTCGAGCACCAGACGGTTATTGGTTTCTCCCCAGAAGAATACTCCATAGCAGCGGGAAACTCTTGAGCCAAGCGATTGACCTTCTTGAAGACACGATAGGAGTGATCCTCTTTTTTCTTCTTGATTTGCTCACTGAAGAACTCCTCATAGGGAAATTCCGTTTGTTTGGGATGATGACCAAGGTTGATGATGTCTTCTTCGACTGCTAAGCTTGCTTCTTTTATCGCATCTTTTTCTTTTGAGAGAAAAGGGCATTGCTTCACTGGAGCCGAGGTCTCCGCTGTAATTTCGGGTGTTTCAGAGAGAGAGCTCGATAGCCGTGACATGACTGGACAGTGTTGACGGTAATTCATCAATAAGGATGTGCCATAATGGCGTACATAATTTGCAGACAGACGAGTCAAGAATGGACACGGCATTTCTAGGGGTTTACCTACAAAAACAAATGTGATTTAATTAGTTTTTGTCTGTAGGGTCATTTCTGGATTCTGCATTGAAAGACATCACAAAATATTCATTGTGAGATGTTAAGATAAGTATTATTCATTCTTTGAAAACAGCCGGTCTTGGAAATATTTGGTGAACGTTGGCTGTTTGGCTGTTTGGCTGTTTGGCTGCTGTGGAGTTTTAGAAACATTGTTTGAAGAAAATAGTGCATTCAGGAAACACTAAGATTCAGTTATGATTGTAAGATGATTCAGATTAATGAAGGTGAATACAGATAATTTCATAGATATTGACATTTTTCCCAACGTGAGTTTTTAAGGAGGTTCAGGTGAGAGCAAGACATTAAAAAAATACTTCAGGGGCCACTGATGAGGTACTTTAAAGAGTTTCTTCCAACATATCAGGAGGTAGAAGGAAATCTACCGAATGAAAACTTTATGTTAGATACTTTTATGGCTTTGGAAGTGTTCAGCAAAATTCCAGGGGAGTTGCGAGCACCGTTAATTAATAATGATTGTTTTCTAATCCATTTTGACCTGTGGCCTTATGGGAATCTACAAAAGCTTAGTAACGAAACAGAAAAATGATCAGAGGGCAATAAAACTTCATGTATTCCTAATACCCTTACGGACAAACGGTATATCTTTTGTGGTGAATTAAATGAATAAATTACTTTAAATATTCAAAAAAACCAGTGCAAACAGGCAGCTAACCATCATTTCGGCGTGCGCAATTGAAAGCTACGGTAACGTCTCATAAAACCTAATGAAGGAGCACGAGAGCGCGTTGAATTCAAATACGACTGATACTCGCAATCACGTGAATTATTTTGGGTTTTAGAGATTTTTCATCGATTTAATAATAAACCCAATGGTCTGGATACAATTATTATTTTTGGGGAGATATCACCAAGCCCGATCAACGCTAATATACGAGAAATAAATAGTGCTGAGAACAATGAATAAACATGAAAAAAATAAAAAGAGTAATGAATATTCATTAATATTTAATATTGATGAATGAGTATGACCAGATAAAGGTATTTAGTGACTATTACATGCCGCTTTCAGCGGAAAAGCCGATAATTTTTTTAATGGTTTTCCCCTGAAGTCGAGCTTTTTCTTTTTTTTATTCTTTTCTCAGAAAAATCATGAATACCCTCAGCTCCGGCAAAATATAAATAGTCTTAATAGCCTCAATCCTTATAGAAATCTGAGGGAATTTTTTACGAGTGACACATCCTCCAACGTCTTCCAACGATTTCCGTAGTGGAATAAATTAATTTAGTTTTTATCTTGATCATTCCATTCTTCCATTCACCTTTATAATTGTACATCTTGATATTCTCTGAAAAGATATCGTTTGTGATTTTTACAGTTTTTTAAAGATTTTTAAATCATTCTCGAGAACATTTTACAATCGACTGTTTCCTTATGTGCAATGTCCTTATTGTTCCAACTGGAACAATATTCAACGACTTAGCTAGTCTGCCCAGAGTACATTATATATAATGATATAATGATAATTATACCATTTCATTGTGCTATAGTATGCCGTGTATGAAATTACTTGGAAATCATTGGTTCAATGATTAATCATAAAAAATCAAAAACAAGGTATTTATATTCATGACAGTCATTAACGTAATAATGTTTTACATTAAAACTCTATCAAAACCTTATTAAATCATCATTATCAAAAGGGGATATCATTTAATTATACCATTCATTGGTCCGTTATTCAACGTAATTAATTTGTGAAGTATGTTTTAACACCCGAATTTTACAGACTAGTGTAGGACTAATATTCGAAATAATCCATGAATTTTGTCGAAGAAAGAAAAATGAATATTTTCATCACGCTGTGTCGGAAAAGTAACTTTTCAGTCACTGTCTGCTTCACGTCCAGTGACTGAAAAGTGCTTTTCCGACAAAGTGTTTTTTGACTCGTGGGATTATATCACTCGCCTTCAACTCATTTTTTTACACTTGTTACGAAATGTACTATTTTCCACTTGCTACGAAATATACTAGTTCGTAACTCGTGAAAAAAGTGATTTTTTGCTCGTGGGATTATATCCCTCGCCTTCGGCTCGGGATTTAAACTTCCCACTCGCCAAAAATACCATTTTTTTAGATTTTTATAACTTACTACCCTAATCACAGAGTACAAGGCTCGAGCCTATCTAATCCAATCTTCTACGTGCACTTTCTCCAATGAAGAAATCCCAACTCTCTTCCTCCTCAAGTTCAACGAATGGAGGACTTTCTAGCACAGAATTATTTTGGCCACTTTGTAAGGTCGCTCACCAAAAAGTAACGTTGAAAATCCTCCCTCATTTTCATTATTAAAAAACATCTAGACAATATTCTGTCACCGTTTCGACTGCAAAGGCTCTTATAAGGTTATGAGAAATGTTTTAATAGCTAAATTGAAAGAAAACGAAACTCCTTGTAAGATTTGAACTGAATTACCTTAATTATCGGTTTGATGTAGCAGAGATTAGACATATTGCAACTGGAGCAAATTATAATTGGTTATGTAAAGAATGTTGCAATCACAATGCAGGAAAATCACGAGAAACTTTAAAGGCTGAAATACGAGGCACTAGGGTAGAGGACATTTGAGCGAAAGTTGGTCACGACTGAGAGAAAAATTGAATATCACCTGATTCCAAAGGTTAAAACATGTGTTTAAGTAATAGAAAGAATGGAATGATGCACTTACCTCGAGTGACACTGGCAATGTGACAGCTGGCCTTTCTAACACCTTGTCGTACGAGCTGAAACCAGAATTATTGGTGATAGATTCTACCAATATTGTTCAATCGGGGGCGATTTAAATGGACCACCGGCCAAGGACGTTCAGTGCAATTTTTTTTCGTGAACCACACTGCGTGCGTATATATACTTTGCCAACTGAGTTATATTGCTGCTCTCTACCGTTTCAGTCCGTGACTCGTGGTCACCTCGTATGCTCGATATGATGGGTAAATATGTAGGTGTGAGTATGTGTGTAAACGTGAAAATGTCGGTCAGTTCGTAAGGTGAATTATCTACATAGATTTCGAATAATGAAAATGGTAATCGGAATTCTCTCCCTGTAAATTAAGAAAATTACATTCTCGATCATCGCAATACCGATATTTGTTAGAGTTCTGGGTAATTATCAGTCAGTTGTAGACCTTTATGAATGGAATATTTCGTTCTACCCATCAGATCTCATGACGAATCTAATTCAAATTCTCATTGAAAGCTGGAATTCAGAATTAGGAACCAAAATACTTTTGAGTGTAAACATTACCCAGGCATTTCGTGGATTTGTAAATATTGAAAAAAATATGTCCATTTTGTGATGAACGAAAAAGTCTATTGATGGTTCGCTCTGCAATTCCTAATTTCGTAGATATTGGCGGACTAATTTTTATAAAAATTGCACTTCACTTCACAACAGAAATAGGCAGAGTAAATCCTAAAATACCGATTTACCATTTTGAAGAGCACTAGTGAGATTGCAACACCTTTCTACAGGAGTTCTTCGATACAACTTGCAATGGTCGTGATCGAAACTCGTATGAAATAATTGACACTGTCACGGTCCTCTTATGACTGCGCTGACACCAATGACCAAGCGACTTTATGTGTTCGTATACCACAATCACGTCAAACATTCGTCACCGGTCAACCTTCTTCCTGTAATTATCTGGATGCTTTCCATTATGCAAGCTCGATACCGCGTAAAACAATGTTTATTAAACTTTCCAAGAAAAAAGGCTCAATAAAAATGTTAAGATGATCATTCAATGGCATGATTGCGTTGGTATTACAAGTATTGATGAAATCATTCATCAATACTTTTAATGATATGATTTTATTGCATGCGAATCGCCGATTCTTCTTTGGATCAATTGAAGTGTCTGGATACGCACTTTGATTGCATTCGAGGCTTGCAAATAAGATCGAGATCAAGTTCTCTCCTATAGCAAAGGTAGAGGAATTGATTTGTGGTCAGCATGACTTCCTAATTATTACCTCCGTGTATTAACTCTTCACTAAAAATAAAACTACCCAGCCAACAATTTACCGGTAAATTACCGGATATTTACCGGTCTTAGCCGGGACTTTTACATGGTATCGGTCAAAAATGTTCCTGGGGTAATAGGTGACAAGCCTCGTTATCAGGTATGAAATTTTATCATCGGCATGGCCTGGGTCTTTTTTGACACCTCCCTTCAGGAAAGAGCGTGTTTCCGGACCTTCCCTTTCGACGGAAATTTCATATACCAGATATATGCAAAATATAAGTGCAGTATATATTTGAATCCCATAGGGATAAGTAACTTGACAAGTCTTCATTCCGGTGCCAAAATCTTTGGGGGAAAAACTAGTATCTCGTGTATATATATAATAATTCACTTTGGTAGTTCCCCGCAACTAATGCAGCACGGAAATACTTATTTTCCACGAGGTGACTCGTCAGTTTTTCCTGATTCACTGAAATAAAGATGCATAATAGATAAAAAAAAAACAATTTTCTTCTTGTTAAAATTCTAAAAGTCTAAAAGTCTATGCTAGTTTGAACTTCATGATAATCTTTTAAATATAAATTATGTAATGACCCCGAAGTGTGGATATTGAAATTATATTGTATGGCAGCATATATAATGTGCAAATGTCGTGTGTGTATGTAATCGAAATCCTGCCTGACAATGAGCCTTGAATAAAGAATATAGTTTAATTTTTTTGCAATTAGGATCTTCAGTAAGAACTTAAAACTGCTTAAATTTTGAATCCAATGACCTCAGTAGTTTTTCCCCCATGTCCTCCTAGTTGGTCCTGGGTAATGCAAAGATTGGTAATTCAGTGGACAGAGAATTGAATTCTCAAGAATCAAATAATTTCACCAGCCATAAACTCAGCGGGCCATTAACTCGCGGAGAGTAACTGAAAAGTTACTTTTCCGACACAGCGTGATGAAAAATATTGTTCGTAACACGTGAAAAAAGTGGTTTTTGACTCGTGGGATTATATCACCCGCCTTCGGCTCGTGTGATATGAACCTCCCACTCGCCAAAAACCATTTTTTTTCACTTTTTACGAAATATACTATTTTAATACTAAAACATATTATGAGCCCTCACACAATTTGGGCATCCTCAATCTACTCTATTCTGTTATATAGATATATACATTTAAATTCAATTTTAACTGTTTACAATCTACATTAATTCATCTGTATGGTCTCTATAGTTCGTACCAAATTCGCCAAATTCTCAATGGAAAGCAGAACAACAAAAATTCAGGACAGTGCTCAACTTATGATGGCTCAGAGCGCATATCTTTATGAGAATTATTGCACAGATAATTGCACAATTTGCTTTTTCTTGTTTTCTTCAAAAAAAAAAATGTTATTTTTCATTTACAAATCCATTCGTTAATTCTAAATGTCGTTTCTAAAACAGTATCTGTTCCTGTTCCGTTGACTTTACCGACCGGGGGCCAAGAAGTTCGCAGGGAGAAGCACGAAAAAACTGAGAATTTCTCTAAACAGAAAATACATGATGACTGAGTCCTTTAGTATACAGAAGTCAGCATAAGTTTTAACTTGAAATGCTACCCCCACCACCTCCATTTTGCGTATGATTAAGTTCATCACTCGTTCGTTTGATGTGAAAAGTTATGCTGACTGAACCAATCACCTCTCGGTGCCCTCATATGCTGTTGCCAGCAGTGAACTGTAGATGGCAGGTTCAATACCGCGTATGTGCATGCTATGATGAAAAGTCATAAATAAATTATAATTTTTTGCATCCAAATATGTTGATTAATCGAACATTTTACCATTTTAGTTTGCGTTTTCAGCGTGATTTTGAAGCTACAACTCTAAGTAACAATAGGTATAAATTTTGTTTATTTATATATAAAAAATATATATACATATACTTCTTATTTTCTTGTGTATGTTTATTGAAAATTTAACGAAATAAGCTTAGTTAAGATTGAAATTCTTATTAAATAATCAGGAAAGGACTTGATGGCATAGGTCGGTGACAGAAAACTTTCTTATAATTTTTTATAGGGGGAGTAAAAAGTGTAAAATAATTGGAGGCATGCTTAAGAGGTAGCAGAAACAGGCGCAAAGCGATAATTTTCTATAAATTTTGAAACCATTTTTATCTGCATCCATCCAATGAAACTAGCTTCAATCGTGACTGAGGATTGAGGAGGATTGATATAACGAAAGTCCACGTCCATTACTTGAGCAAAAAAAAATACGTTTTTTAAAATCAGAAATAGTATGTTTCGTAACAAGTGAAAAAAAATGGTTTTTGGCGGGTGGGAAGTTTATATCACGAGCCGCCCACGAGTCAAAAACCACTTTTTTCACGTGTTACGAACAATATTTTTCATCTCAATGTGTCGAAAAAGCCCTTTTTAGTCACTCGACGCAAAGCGGAGGGTGACAGAAAAGTTTCTTTTCCGACAATCCATTTCCGTAGTAAACAAGTAAATGTTCTAAAAACAGACAGTAACAAATGGAATATTCTACACAATAGTGCGTGCCCTATAAATACCCTTGATCTCAATTATTACACTGGGAAGACCGATAATACAATAATCAAAATCAATAGGTCACAGAAATAACACGTAAATACCCGTAACCATGCAAAAATGTATCCTAAATCAAGCACATAAAATATCTCCCTTTTTCTGTTTTTTTTTTAACATTATTTTTAAAGTGCTCTTATCTACATGATTTATTTACACTATAGATGACCTTAATTTGTATGTTTACAGATAGTTCATTTGTGATCCTAGATATTTTGTCCGGTATTTACAAAAAAATCGTGAATTATTCTGAGTACTTTCGAGCTGGTTGATTGTAACAAAGGCGTGATTGAATTTGTGATGGGGATTTGAAGTCGTTTTAATTCTCTACGAGAACTGTCCTTTCATTGGACAGATTAGGGCAGAACCATAGTATATGGTCTATGTCTTGGGTTTCGTGTCTGCATGTAGAGCTTGAATTAGGGCCCTTTTCTATTGAACAATGTAAAAAATACAACAAAATCCCTTTCCTCATATTTGTGTAGACCGAGAAAAATAATTCAATAAAACAAATTCTTTTTTGTTTGCCAATATGGAAGAAATGGAGAAAAAAGAAACTTTCATGTGTTGAAATGTCCAAGCAATTGAAGACTTGAAATCATTCTTTCTGTTTACTTTTTGTTTCCTAAAGATCATTCCAATATGGCGTCAGGCGTGTTCTGGACATCATAGACCTCTCCCCTCCTCATCCCCAAATCGTGAGGATGGTTGACCCTTCTAGATGATGTC
Organism: Psyttalia concolor; assembly: GCA_030522845.1. Taxonomy (NCBI): domain Eukaryota; kingdom Metazoa; phylum Arthropoda; class Insecta; order Hymenoptera; family Braconidae; genus Psyttalia; species Psyttalia concolor. The sequence goes on along the minus strand of JAPYZM010000087.1, from coordinate 57,937 downwards.
GTAAAATCCAAAACCCATACCATTCGGAGGATGATCAAAGGTCATAAGGGCGACAAAGGTTACAAGTTTATCGTCAAACATCAAAAGGGCTGACCTCCAGAGGAAGAGGCCAAATACTCCGAAAAACCAGGTATTGGCGCCACTAGTGACAATATAAAATGAAGGAACCATCCATAAACAAAGCCCTTATACCGCTCCAGCGACAAGACTAATGCCACCGATTCAACAAAATTACATATTCTTGATATATGATATAAATTATTATGACAATTTTGCCTACCAACTCAATGTACTAAATCCAAGCTCGCGAATTTTATAAAAAGGAAATGACATGCCGTTGATATAACATTGAAAATCATTATCAATGATCAATTTTTGAAAAATCACTTAATGAACTGAGTCGAATGACACTGGCATGAACAACATAAAGGTGCATGTGGTATCAAAGAATTTATTGACTAATCAAAGAGTCTAGTCGGGGGAAGAGAGAGAACCCATGGAGTCGGCGCGTGAGTAGCAACTCGTGATGCGCCCTCTCTTCTTTTCTTTAAAGGAGATCGCAGACCCCCTCAGGGTCGTCCATTGCGGACATCGAGAATTACAAAATATTCCCTGCGAACAGTTGCAATTCTGCACAACTCGACTTGTCGAAAAATATAAGCGAAGTATACACTAGAGAAAAAATTTGTGAGTTAGTCTTCTTTTCATCCATCCCTCCATACGTAGGCGACTGCTGACCCGTTCCATCGCTAGATCTCTATCCAGGATTATTAATTCGAGTAAGTTTTCATGGACCAACGAATTCATTGCAATTGCATGTTTCACAATGATTTAAAAAATTATTACATCTGTACTGCTTGCAAATATTGATGTTTTCGTTGTTAACGTCGCGATCGAGAAGCAGTGACAGCTGGCTATTTTAAAACCACTGGAACTGCGTCATGCGGACAAAGAACGATCGATAGGTTTCTTTCTAGCTTCATTGAAGTGGGGAAAAAAAACAATTTCAGTTTTTCACATCTTGTATGTCTGTTCTATTATCCTACTTATTTACATGCATTCGCAAGCTCGATAATTGGTTCTACTTACGATGATGATTCTCACTTCTTTGTTCTTGCGCCCTTTGATAAAAACTCAGTCTATTCAATCGCTCGGTTTTATCCGCTCGATTGTTTAAAAGCCCATGGATATCCAACCCACTTCACAGAGTCATGACCTCAGTTCAACGTTGCAAAGTCTCCAAAGGGTTGACCTGGATTCAGAGGATGATGAGAATTTTTAGTAACATTAAACCATTTTCGTGCTAGAATACATACCTCAGATGTCTGAGCTCAATGTAATTTATGCTATTTGAGGGATTTCTTGATTTCTTGATGTATCTAGTTTGCGGCCTTTTTCACGGAAGTCAAGCGGCGAATTTCGCTCTAGTTACTGTGCGCGAGGGTCGTTACGGTTCAATTGGGACGACAGTTTTATATGAGAATTCAAGGTGATTTTGATAATCAGGCATTGCATATTTTTGAAAAACCAACTGACCAATCTTTCATAACAGACTTTTTATAGAAATCATTAGAGCAATCGAATTCATCGAATGTCACTGTTATTATTGTAATGAAACTTGCAAGTCAACTTTTGATTAACCATTTCTCATATCTACTAGACACTATTCAAAAGTCGCTCATATCAACTGTCTGGTTCCAAGAATGAAGGAATATCACGCTAATATACTCTGCAAATGTTGTGCTTCGTTGTTGTTTTCGTGTTGCAAAAGGGAGTTTTGAGTCAACGCAATATTTTTCATTCTCTAATTTTGGATGCATATGACATCCAAACGTTGAGTTATAATTGTTGCGTACCCATATATTTTTGCTTTTTAAAATTATTTTTCAGTTTTTCCAAAGTCTCTAGAATTTATTAATGCTCAATAAGAATTGTGGATCTCGCCCAACAAAATAATACAGTATGCAACATGTGCGTTATGGTGTTTTTTGACTGGTGGGAGCTTGTAACACGAGTCGAAGGCGAGTTTGATACAATATTGTATGTCATTGTGCCCGTAATCCGCGATTCAACCGAACGAAGCGAGGTTAGAATCACGCAATTACGGGCACCTACGACATAATGGTACATTTCATCACGCTGTGTCGGAAATAGTAGATTACATACCGTGGCCAGTAAAGTAAGGAATGTCTCAGATCACATGGAATTGTCGGCCGAGGCGAAGCCGAGGCCAACAAACATGTAATCTAAGGCTTTCTTATTTACTGGCCAAGGTGTGTATACTATTTTTCTGCTCGACGTAGCCGGAAAGTGGCAACTTCGTTTAGCGCAGCAGACCGAAAGTTTAGGCGTTCCGGCCGGAGGGCAGAAAAGTAACTTTTCAGTCACTCTCCGCTTCTCGACCCATTGAGATAAAAAATTCTGTTCGTAACTCGTGGAAAAAATGATTTTGGACTCGTGGGATTATATCACTCGCCTTCGGTTCCTTGTATAGACATCCCACTCGTCAAAAATCATTTTTTTTTTTCACTTGTTACGAAATATACTATTTTGACTCTAGGCCGTGAAACATTTTGCTGGTGAATATGAGGCAAGAAAGTTCTTTTTAGCCGAGTGACAAACAAGATTGTGATTCAATCCATTGGCAGATTTTTACGGCCGCGGAACGGCCACAAAGTGTGGCTTCGCGGACTAAGTGACAAAAAAAAAATAAGTTACCTGAATTTTCAATTCAGTCAAAATTCTGAATTACACTGAAAAAAAAATGTAAGATATTCATTTCCTTGTATTGATATTCTTGAAAAGACATCATGGCCGCGAAGCGGCCGTGAAGTAGTGCTTTACGGACTGAGTGGCAAAAACCTCATTAAACCATAATTCGAAATAACTAGTGTAAATTTTAAGTAAGCATAATAAATGTTTGCCCCTTGGCTATTTCATATTCTTCTCAGTACACCCCTCGATTATTCCCAATTCCTCTCTTCCTCGGCAGATCACTCGATAGTGAATTAATGGCAATGCGATTAGGGTATCGAATTGTTCACTCGCTGAATGGCTGCTGAATCGTCGGTTAATCTCTGGGGGATGGCCGGTCGATCGCTAATCGATCTATGCTCGACTAATCTCAAGTGAACGACGAGTTCCGTAGTTCTAGTTAGCGTTAATTTCGCATTCATAAGCAGAATCACTTGTACTTCAAATCTCCATTCAATAATAGAATCAATTCAGAGTTATTACACCGCTCGTCGCTTGAAATCTCAAATTCTGAATATAACCAAGCTTATAGGCCAACCTAATGTTTCGAAGAAAATATCTGTACATACGGCTTTGAAATTTCCTGTTACTACGGGATTACTACGGAATACTACTATTTTTTACTACCCACACAATTTTTACATTGTAATTTTGCGGACTCCATGGCTACTGTTTCCACGTCGTAAACCTTGGGTCACACTTGATAACAATACAATAGTGTATTATGCAACATGTGCCTTATGTGTCATACACACTCAGCTTTGGCTAACGGAGCGAAGCTCGGTTGAATCGCGAATTACGGGCACAATGGCATAGAATATTGTATGGAACTTGTGCGTAATGGTGTTTTTTGGCTGGTGGGAGGTTGTAACACGAGCCGAAGGCGAAAAACATCATTACACACAGATTGCATAATTACTATTATACCAATGTGCCCGTAATTCGTGATTCAACTGAGCGAAGCCAGGTTAGAATCGCGTGATTACGGGCACAATTGGATGGGTGGCCGCTTAGGGACATCCCTCTCGCAGAAAAATTACCGGCGGTAGGCAAGGTGTAGCGGCTTAGTGTATTCATCTAGTCAGTGGGATAGATGAATCGATTAGGGCATTGTTCCATCTGCCGGCTGTGTGACTGGGGCTTTACATGGTTTCCCATTTAGTTCTAGCTCCAATGAGACACAGCTAAGTATAATACTGCCATGATACCCTAGATAGTCAGGAGAGGAGGCGGACTAGAGGTGAGGTTTCCGGTCGTGAACTACTTCGATAAAACCAATGAAATAACAACAAAATCAATGTATAATTTGGTAATCATATTGTTCTTTGGGGTAATCAATGGTAATCCACGATGAAATCACTCTCACCATAATTCGATGATCACATTTCTAATAAAACTCTGGTAATCATTTTTAATCATTAGTAATTGGTGTCATATTTCGCAGTTCCTTCGTGCGAATGCATAGATTATTAACGTCCCAGGTAATACCGGTAAAAATATTGTTCGTAACACGTGAAAAAAGTGGTTTTTGACTCGTGGGATTCGCTCCCCCTCGCCAAAAACCATTTTTTTTCACTTGTTACGAAATATACTATTTCATTTCAATGTGTCGAAAAAATACTTTTCAGTCACTCGACACGAAGCGGAGAAAATTTAGAAAATGATTCTTCGAAAATAAATGTTCTATATGCACTAATTGATAATGATTCATGAAATTTACTGTGCAAGTTAGATAAGTAAACAACTCTTACATTGATAAATATCGCGTGTCCATTTCTGAAATTATATTTTGAAGCGGTCAATTGGGAACAGCGCATCATAGCACAAAGTTCGAGTTGGAAGACGCCAATCTAATCATCGTAGAATTGTCACATTACACCCAATCAAGACCAATCTAAAGCAATAGTCGACTATAGAATGCTTCCTATCGCGTTATAAAAGTAACTTTTCAGTCATTCTCCGCTTCGCGGCGAGTAACTAAAAAGTGCTTTTTCGACACATTGAGATGAAATAGTATATTTAGTAACAAGTGAAAAAAAATGACTCGTGAGATTATATCACTCGCCTTCGGCTCGTAATATAAACCTCCCACTCGCCAAAAACCATTCTTTTTCGCTTGTTGACTTGTAGGGAAATTTCGTCCTCAACGTGTTAACACACACGTTAAAAACGAAATTGCCCCACACGTGCTGAAATATACTACTAGATACATAAAATATCTGATCAGGAGGAAAACAAAGGCAATCCAAATCATGTACAGCTAGAAAAGAAAGAGTAAAGATAGACGAGTAAATAAGGAACGAGAAATTGAAGATTCATCACAGTACATTGATCTTCATCATTAACTCGTAGAGATTTGTATGCTTTCATTTTTACAAAATATTGATAATAAGGTAGTAGACAAAGGTGTTAAGGCCAGCCACAGTATGTCGTCTGTTTTTCCGCAAAGCAATTAGTGTCATTAAAAATATGATATGCTGTCATGCACCACACGAGTGGACACTTTAAATGCTCATTTGACGACAGAAAAATAGTCCAAAGGAGAGTTTACCGAAGTCGCAACGTACCCGTAGGTAATTTTGTCCGATGTTTTTATTATCAACCTTTTCGTCAATCAGTGCAATTCAATGATGTGGATCTGTGAATTGAGTTTTTGTAAAAATTAACGGAAGAATTCACGTGAAGCTCGGTAATTGTTGACTGCAATAGATATAACGGTAGGACTCGTCCTTGCATTGTTCACATGTTTCCATGTGTTTTGATATTGGATTCCTCCAGCCTTAGATATAACCAAGGCCAGTGATTTATTGATGTGCATCATCGTAGTATCTTATTTTTAGCGCTCGAGCCCACACGCGCGCTACCGTGCGCTGTAATTGTGACCATTAAAATTGAAATTTTCAAATAAGCCACCCTGGAGGCCAGCGATCTAATTAATAAGAAGTAAGTGCAACAGACTTTCGATATTTTCGATTCGATTCGAGATCCGAAGTGTATGTATTTTTTATTGTAGGATACATATATCACTTTCAGTTATTAATTTCTGCCCCAAATTCATAGGATACGGTATTAGAACAACGGAAATTTTCAAAACTAGATTGATGATGATGATGATGATCCATGACATTGAAATGTTTATATTGACTATCGACATTTGAAAAGAGATAGAGACATTTTAGTTCATGAAAAATTTGATTTTTTAAATACTGCAGTTAAGGAAATTATTAATTTTCATGCTTGCGTCATTCAAGTCGGAGGCATTCACCGATTATGAGACCGTTCTTAGGAGGAAGGGTCTAATTTCTGAAAAAAATTACATAATGTTTGAACGGTTCTTTTCGTCAAACATTCACCGACCTTTATTTCCCATCAATGAAGAAATTTCGCTGTAAATGAAAAGCAATGCTAGAGTGTGCAGTTGTTTACTGAATTTTTGAAATAAAACCCATACGAAGCCAGTTCAGATTCTTTCAGAACTTTAGTAAACGATTGGATGGAGATCAGTCATCTACCAGATAATTTTAATACTGAAACCGATCAGATGGCGGCCTGGGGTCATAAATCAATTATGGACTGAAAGGAATCTTATGAGGCATCGTTGGCTGGGGAGATTTAGTAAGAACAAATGACTAATACAGGGTTAAAGATCTCCTCTAGGAAGTGGAGATCGTCAATTCAAGCAACACGGACGAGAGTGCTTACATTTATAAAATGAGGATTTTTTTACGGCTATTATTCAATTAAATTGTTGGATTGTCTTTATAAATATTCAGAATTATACTACTTGAATAATTATTCAGTAGTTATTGTAACAGTAGTTGTCTCCGCTTCGCGTTGAGTGATTAAAAAGTGCTTTTTCGACACATTGAGATGAAATAGTATATTTCGTAACAAGTGAAAAAAAATGGTTTTTGGTGAGTGGGATGTTTATATCACGAGCCGAAGACGAGCCGAAGGCGAGTCGGTGGATCACCTGAGCGGTGACTAAGTGTCGTCCACCCGGAGTTTTTTTATATCACTTTGTGGGGAAACACCTGGGTCGCCCTAGCCCCCCCTCTCATCAATGTTGAATTCAAGTATACTTCTTCTCCGAGGCAGAGCGGAGTCAGTGAATGCTCACGGGAACGGTTAGTGATAGCGAAACGGGTTGCCACGGCTACAACACACTCCAAACCACGGACCAAAAGGCACAGCGAACACGCCGATCCCCACTGATGTCCACGTGATCCGAGCGTGCAATCCAACAACGGCATCGACCGTATTTCTCCTTCCCTTCTACCCCCAACCGGCCCGGTCTCTTCATTCTGCGTACTCTCACCATTCTTGTGGCCGTTGCACTGCCCCTGTCCCCCTGCAACTTCTAGTTATGTCTTCCCATTCTCATTGTTCTTTTCCTTTATTTACCGTTTTTTTTTTCATTTCTACCTAGCCGTGTCTCAGCAATTTAATTGTTATCATCTCTTGTCGTCTGTTTACTCCAACAGATTGTCTTGTTTTATGGTGTTGTTTTTGATGAGATCACTTGTAAAATTACGTGCAAATGAGAACTAAATTTTTATAGTAAATTGCTTTAGTAAATTCAAGTATCAACGTATATCGTGTGTTCTTATAGCATGTTTTCACACATTTCCAAGGATTAATTGTCGGTTAAGTCTTTTTTACGAAACGCGGAATAAGTAATAAGTAATTTAGCCGGTGAAATGTGTTATGGAGTACAGTGTAGCTGTGGCAATACTGCTCAGGACCACCTGTCCAAAAAAGGTGAAAAATGCTGGGCCAAAAATCACCGGAGATTTTCGAAACCTTGGGCGGATCCACGTCACAAAAACTACATAGAGAAAAAGTGTATTTTTTTCTCTAATACGCCATACGCGATGCCACAGCTGAACAGACGTTCAGGAGATGTTTTTATTCAATTGCGCATTTTGAGTGCTAAACACATATACCTAAAAAGAAAGAATTGAGGATTTTTTAATATAAAATTGACAACTTATTATATCGTTTTTAAGAAGAATTTGGCTGACAGTTTATCATTTTACAACGTTGATTTTAAAGTTTATCAATTGAGTCCAAATATTTTCAGTTCTTCAGTAGACAATATTTATTATATAATAATCCAAAGCAAAAAAACTGCATAATAAGAAATGAGAGAGATCTTTGTCACCTATTTCCACCAGATTCATTTTATTTTTATATACTTACTCATTTTATAATTATTTTATGTCATATGTGGCCGTAATGTGTATACGGGCACACTATCATAAAATGTTGCATTAACCTCGTGCGGTATAGTGGTTTTTAGCTTGTAGGATTATGACTCGCCTTCGGCTGGTGTTACGACCTCTCCCGAGTCAAAAACACCATAACACACATGTTGCATTATATTTGACTCGTGATATAAACCTCCCACTCGCCAAAAACCATTTTATTTCACTTGTTACGAAATATACTATTTCATCTTAATGTGTCGAAAAAGCACTTTTCAGTCACTTGACGCGAAGCGGAGAGTGACTGAAAAGTTACTTTTCCGACACAGCGTGATGAAAATATATTTTTGGTAGAGAAAATTTTTTCTCTCCTCGTAACCGTGAAATCATACTTTATCGTAAACTAGTTTCGAGACAGCCGCCAAAGAATTATAGATTTTTCTTATCATTCGTTTAGTGATAACCGATAATTAGCCGGAGAATCTTATAAACAACCGATAAACACATGCGGTCTACGAGACTGGTGCGCATTACACTTGACCGGTATCACATCAAACACATGTTTCAATTGAAAAACAATATTATTGATCTAATATAGAATGATAACAGAATACATCCATGCGCATATATATTCCCAATTTTATTTTAGATGTATTTGATTGCTGGATAGTCGGGGAACTTAAATTCGTGAACAATTTGAACTTGCATCCTATGTATTTTGCATGGGGTGCCAGTTCAAACTGTTCGCGAATTTAACTTCCCGACTGTACAACCATTACTTTAAGTTTTATAAATTTCTGAAAATAGGAAACAAATGTGATAAAACTTCATGAGTCGTTATATACTTGATAAATACAAAATGGGAATACCTTTTAGCTTCCGACCAATAATTCGCTAAAAGTTCGAGAAAACAGTGAAAATCAGCTGTGAGGGGACAACACATATCCAAAGGAAACTTAAAGTTTTCTATTGTAATGCATTATCAACAATATTAATGTCACTACGCTAATTAGATTGGCTGTAGCCCTTTATCTGGCGCGGTCTGTGTCAAGAGCTACCAGATCCCAACGAATTCCCGCAATTGTTATTAAGACAATGTTGATGTTTCAATAGGCGCCAGTAAATTTGTCTCCAATTTACCGGATTTTTCCGTATTTTTGTAGTCCGAGGCGCTACGAAAAAGAAATTCTCTGGGGCATCCATCCATAACCTGGACAAAATTGAAATTGAAATGAGTGAATGATAAATTAGATGAAATCATAGTGTTGAAACATAATGGGTGAATTAATTAAGGTCTAGAAGAACAGGGGGAAATTGTGTTGACGTGAAGGAAATAACTCGATCTTCTGTCTCCATATTATTTTTGAAGCAATAAATATTTTTAGAAAGGAATACGCTGAGAGAGCGATTTTTGAATCTACCGACTTTCAGAAATGAACATTTTTTATAATAATTATAATTTATACAGTATGTATACCCTTTTGGGCTTTTACATTTTGTCCCCCCCCCAGTCCCACCTTCCCTTACATTACATTGTTTCAGTACAACAGTTTTACAAAAGTTTTACAAACTTATTAACACTTTTTAATAAACAACATTTTTTATATTAGTAGATTAATTCTCATTAAGTGCCGATCACCGAAGTGAATTCTTTGTGACATCATTTCGATATATTCTAGAGTGTGTTCAAAATGTGATAAATCCATTGCTGTGTATTGACAATGCTGGGGACCAAGTAATCTCGGTCCAAAAATCTCTGGGTTCCATTGGACATTGTTTTTATATGTTCCATTATCAGTTGATATTTTTTGTGAATAATTCATTGAAATGAGGTGCTTACGTCGTCTGATCACGAATCACACTGGGCTGGATGCGTGCTGTGAAACATGAAAAAACAGTGGGTTGCACGCGTTCGCTGAGTGTTCGTCCAGTTTATCCCCACCAACCGTCCAATGTTTTCCCCTCTGTTATTCAAGGGAGTCGTATAAAAGCGAATGAGACGCTTGGCCTCGGATTAGTATACAACGCTCAGCTGTTCGAATAATATTTACACATTAATAAAAGTTCTCTTGAATTCATCTATTTTTTTCCATTCATTTCAACACATTTGCTGACAGTGATTCGGAATTAGTTGAATTGTGTTTATATATTCGTGATTTGCTCTGCTCCGGGGAGTACAAGGACGATCATTGGTGATCATTACTCGGGTGCAATTTAGGCGAACAAAATGCCAGTCGAAGTAGCCGCACTTGAGCAGCCTGCTCATGCACCTTACAAACTTTTTAATGGGTATATTTGATTTTATTTTATTTCTACTTTCTATTTCTTTTTACATGCATTCTCAATTTAACTGAAATTTTCCTTGATTCGAAAGGCGCAGTTGATGTTAGAAATCTTTAATAATTTTAACAATTTCAAGTTCTTTTAGACAGACAGGGAATAAATTCATAATTTTTATTGCATTTTATATTATTTTGATTTTAATTTTGGGCATTATGTGCAGTTTAATCCTCTGCATATCCATACTTTTGGAGACTAGTAATGTAGTAAAAAAAAATTTTTTCTCCCCGGCGGGAGCAAAGTACACACTTCCCTCCCGCTGCGCGGGTAATTAGGGTGACGCTTTGCAGCTAATTGCGCGGGTGCAAAACTACTTTGTTGTGGATTATAACATTTCATAGAGTAAAAATCGTCGGTCGTTTTTCTTTAAAACTCAACAATGAATAAGAAAATTAAAAAAATACGTAATTAAAAATTGCCACTCCACGCCTAACATTGATGATTTTTTTCAGAGGATCCAAGAAAATGAATAAGCTCTGCCGTCAGTTATCAATTGAGAGTCCAAGTATAACGGGACGCGACTGTGTCTTCAGTTTCGATGTTCCTGTCCCAGATGTGCCGAGCCACGGGGCCAGAATCCGCGTAGTATGCGCCGGAGCCTGCTATCACCCCAAACGCTCCCCAAGTCTCACAAGTCTGACATCAGTATCGAGTACTAGCAGTTTGGCAACTGAAGCATCATTAGAAGGTGATTTTCCCGTAACCCTGCCACATCACGGGGTTCGAGATGCATCTCTATTTCCTGGCTATGAAGTCGCTGGTATTGTTGAATCACTCGGCTCTGGTCTGAGTGACGACTGTGGTTTCACTGTTGGCGATCGTGTTATACTCTATCCCTATGAAGGAATACCTAATGGTTACGTGGAGTATCTCGTTGTTCATGATCTCAAATACCTCATTAAAATACCAGATAATGTATCACTGAGTGTCGCTGCAATGCTGCCTGCTGGTGCTCTACTGGCTATGAATACTGTCTTCGCAGCTCACGAACACGTACAGGTAGAAAGAATGTCTATAAATAATTTTGCTTGGCGTTTTATTATATACAGGGTGTCTCAAAATGAAAAATTTTAAAATATTTTCACTGGTATAGATGAGAGTAGGGCAAAGTTCAACTGTTTGTAATCTTTTCCAAACACCAATATTCGAATTTCCAGCGTATCTCCGCACTCCGATCACACCGCCTCTTCCTGTTGGGGCGCAAAATGATGTGAACAGTTAACGAGCTATAACAAGCTAAAAAGTAGTTGAACTGGAAAATATTTCAAATCAAAGTAACCATTGTTGACGTAGGCCAGAGATCAAAATGAGGCTAGGGTTCCACTTTTTTTTATTTTGCTAACTAAAGGATTGAATTTCTGACGACAATATGAGGTGGTATATCAACAACAATATCAGTATATGTGCCAGTTTTATTTATATAATATGACTTTTAATAGTTCTCGTAGCAGCAATGGCCAGAGTTAATTGACAGTTGTTGATTCCAAGTGGTAATTGACTGGTTATTGAGATAGTTAGGAAGGTCAGGGACGAATGTCGCAAGACTTTTTTTGTGTGTGACACAATTATCCACAAACGACTTATTATACCTCTTAATACTTTTTTAAACGAAATGGTTATAGCGTAACTGAGTTCCTTGAAAAACAAGCAGGGACCAAGCCCATTTGACGGAAGAGATTTGACTATTTATTCATACGTTAATCTTTTTGTTATTTTTTATTTCTACCAATTTCATTGGTAGGACGCTTCCGAATGGATCTATTAGAACATTCTATTACAAAAACAAGTTGATATCTTAAATTTCATGGAAATGAGCGTGCGAATAAACATATTAGCGGAAAAACAGAAAAGTAGAAATATATAAAAAGCTTTGTATAGGCCAGTATATGTGTTTTGTTTGATCTAGATAGGGGGCATTGCGACGAAAATATTGAGCACCGAAAAATCAAAATCGGTCTAGTAGTTTTTGAAGTTTCTACGAAAATTTACAAAAAAAATTAATCGTTTTCTTCTAAAAACTAATGGATCGATCGAGCTAATATTGTGTTGGAAGTTAGTCCTCATTAACACGTATAACCTGACAAAATTTTAGATATTTTAAAATAACTTTAGATCTTTATTCGTGTCGTGTTCTAAAAAGCTCAATGGAACTGACCATACGCACATGCAGACGCGATGCTCAAACTTTGTATTTTTACGTTTTAGACTATTCTATCTCTTTTCTAGGCAAAATTAGAAAATCCGAAAATCGGTCGATTGCAATGCTTCCACTCGGAAGCAAAATGAAGCTATATCAACCATTAAATGATTTTCTCTCTATACAGATTTATATTTTTATACCAACGTGTTGTGAATATAATAAGCAGAGGTAACTGGGAAAGTTAAACTGACGCGTGGGGAACGTATAAAAAAAACAATAATCGTAAAAAGAAGAGAAATATGAACAAAAAACATTCTCTTGACGGTCCCTGACATATCAGGCAACGCTTCAGTACTGCGTCAGATCTTCTCTCGCATTCCTGTTTATGATTACAAAACAATAATATTTATCAGGGAAATAAAGTCGAATGAGTAATGCCCCTGAACAATATTTATCCTACCAATACTTCTGAAACCGGAAGTATAAGGTTTAAAGGAAGAGCGTGGGTACTCGAGACAGAATTCGCAACAATTACAAAAACATTTTTTCCATATTCCATTTTTTTAGATGCAATGAAAAGCTAAAGCCAAACATCTTGCGAAGTAACACCAAATCTCTTATTGAAAACAGAATTTTTGATTCCCGTGTGAAATTTATGCATAGAGTTTTGTAAACTGGAAGTACGTCAATCACAATTAAGCAAAAAGGGAAGGGACAATGAAGATCAATTCCAGACGACAATTTTTACCAGTATCATCTACAATAAGAGGCCATTGGCAATTTGTCAATAAGTTGGCGACAAATTGTTTTTTGAAAAGTGTTTTGATGTGGAAAAGCATTAAACGGCTAGTTTAGCTTAACTTAATTTAGCGGATCAGCGAATTTGGTTAAAAATTTCAAGGAAAAGGGGAAATTCTGTTACGCATTGACGAAAAATCATGCTACTTATATGGATCGAATACTGGAAACGCCTTCGTCTCTATACTTATATTAATTTTTCGAAACTAAAAATTGAGCGATTGTAATTTTTTTAGTTTCGACAAACTAATAACTGTCGCCCCGAAGATAGGTGAAAAATTAAAAATAAATTAAACACTCAATTACTTGTTGAAAACATTGGAGGGGTTTCGAGGAATTCAACAACAGATCTTTTTTTCAAATAGTTTTATTTTTTCGATATATTTGCAAAATAATCTTGCTAGTTGCTAGCTTAAACTCTCTGCATTCCTAGTCACGTTTTTCCCATTAATGTATTATTTCTCCCTTCAGCAACTTGTGAAAGAACGTGGTGAGAACAGCGCCTGCAAAATCCTCATCGTTGGCACAGGTGGATTAGCTCTTTGGGCTCTAAGGATTGCTGCCTACCATTTTACAAATATGCGAGACAAAGTCACAATAACAATTGCTTCATTGAAGGACGATGGATTAAAAATGGCACAAGAATTTCAACGGTAACTATTAATACTAAGTATTGACAATTCATTAGCAGAATATGGGAAAACAGAAGGAGATAAAATTGTGATTTTCTTTTTTTCTTTCTATCGATAGATAACATAATATTAACATCACTATAAATTTTGAATGGAATTAAAAACTTATCAAAATAAAAACTGAAACCAATCACAATTTATCGATCCCTGTTATTTTCGTCTATCGAAGATTATAAATCAATTCCCAGTTAATGTTGGCAAGTGGTGATTAATGACGATTGATCGTCAATCACGAATTTTTATCAAAATTATCACGTGTTGTAAAAACACTTCAATTAGCCTCAGTCAAATTCCATGGAAGAACACGTAAAGTAACAGAAACATGATAGCAAAGAGAAAAAAATGTCAGCTGTTCTTTAAACTCTTTAATTAACCACGAACTGATATTATTAAAAGGCAGCATAAATTTTGGCTTTCAAAAATAATTGTTTATTATTTGTTCCTCTCCAAAATTGATTATTGTTTCGACAAATTCAGTTTTTGCGTAAAATTGTCAATATTTAAAGAGACGAAAAGTATTTTTTTCTAGATCATTGGATTTTATTTCTTTTTTATTTTAATTTCTTAATGACTAAAGCTGACCGAAAAATGGCCCAGATTTTTTTGAGAAATGTCATCTCCACCACTGATTTCCCCTCGTACACAGGCTTTAGGTGGATTCAGTTGAAAAAAAAAAAAATTGAAACGGGATGTTCTTAATCATGAAGTAAAATTTAGGTCGATCCATTAACTCATTCGTTTTATTCACAAATAGTGCAAATCTATTTTCCAGAGTAAATGTGGTGGAGTGGAACGAGGGTCTCTATGAGAAACAACTGATCGAACGCACAATGGATGCATGCCAAGGTCAGGTGGACGTTGTCATTGATTTTGGTACAACATCAAGAAGCCTCCATCGCAGTATGCAATGCCTAAGTAAAGGAGGAGTTGTTTTTGTAATGAAAGAAGTGGCGGATCGTCTATTACCAAAATTCAGCAGACGAGCAGAGGAGCGCCAAATTAGCATCAAATCTGTGGAGCTTGGTACATTGGAGCAGTTGACTGAGCTTGTACAGTTAGTGGCAACCGGCGAAATTGAACCACCTCCACATACTGTTTATCCAGCTGAGGAGGCAATGGACGTTGTTCATAAACTTTGTCATTCACAAATTCAAGGTAGAGCCATTCTTCGTTTCTACCCCGCGGATTAAACTTGACGAGTAAGGTTGAAAGCCTGAGGACATCAGTTATCACTGATTTTTGATGATTCTCGATGATTGGCGCATCGAAATTCATCCGAAGAGAGTTTATTATGGAGTGATGAGAAATGTCTTTTGTTTCGGATGAATAATGTTCACATGCATAAGGTTTGGGATATTAAAAAGAGAGCAGACTTACTGGACAGAGATTAACGATATAATTAGCATGAGTATGTAGAGTGATAGTTCAGTTTAATTATCATGATGAACGCATACAAAGTTCGGTATAAATAATGCGTATTTACATGGATTCTCGACATTATTGTGACGAAGTGGTGGAAGGAATTCATAAACACTGTGGGAACTAAGAGAATTGGAGTGGGAGTATCAGAGGAAATTTTTCATTTGATAGGATTTCTCACATAATAATTTTATTTAACGTTTCCTGCAAGTAATATGCTTGCAGAAATTTTTGAAGAATTGTGCATAAGTTCACCACTTGACAAATTATTTGAGAATAAAGTATTAACAATGGGATAATGAAAGTAGATAGGGATATACCCTTTGAAATTCAAATGTTTTGGATATTAATGATTGTTACAATGTCTGGTTAACTTGAAATCTTTCAAGTGAGCTGGTTTATATAAACTGGATGCAATATCAACATAGGAGAACTTTTGTTTTTGTATACTGAATTCACTGTTCAGAATCCAAATTTACTGAAGGCTTGACTGCGCCTGAGAAATTATAA
The DNA here is from genome assembly GCA_030522845.1 of Psyttalia concolor. Classification (NCBI taxonomy): domain Eukaryota; kingdom Metazoa; phylum Arthropoda; class Insecta; order Hymenoptera; family Braconidae; genus Psyttalia; species Psyttalia concolor. The sequence continues at coordinate 42,077 of JAPYZM010000087.1, read as the reverse complement.
GCCTTGTTGTAAATTCTAGATCAGTATTGCCGTGTTAAACTTTTTTAAGACTGTAAGGTTTGGTCAGGAATTGGTCATGTTTCTTTTAATTCATATTAGATGTAATAAGTTGAAATTAACATGTAACGCACCACATCGTAATTTTTATTCTAACGGCCAATGTCATAACAGTGATCTACTGTATTATAAATCTTCGTAATATAATCGATGTTTTTATTTAAATGGTTCTTATGATATCGTCCTTGTCCCTTACCTATGGTGACATAGTGTACATCATAATACATCATAAATGAAGAGACTAAACAAGCAATGTTATTTTTTTCATACCGTCCAGCAGTGAAAGGAAACACTTTTGTAGTTTTACCTTAGTCCTGTATCTACATTTAAAATCTTATCGATATTTTTTATTTGTTGTTGGAGAATTTCAGTCTGTATTATGGAGAATATACAATTCTGCAACTTTCACACCTACGAGTGTTTTTCCGGCCTTAGAATCCGCAATATCTATAGGTAAGTAATAATCAAAAAAACAATAAATCGAGTTCATGAAAATTTTTGTAGGAGAGGCCGAGGTAAAGTGAAAAGTCTGGTAAAATCGAACAAATGGAGGGCAAAACAGAGACAGGTATTGTTACCTCTCTATTAGAACGGTTAAAAACCCGGCAGTATAGAATGCCCAATCTTTCAATATTTTTTTCGTCCCCTCTCACATCTATTTTCGAATTTTTCATCAAAAGATGTTCATTCGTGGAATAATTAACTGTGATTTTAAGTGTCAGTGAAATTAACAGTGATTTTCCATCATTTTCATCAGTCTGTTCCTTAGAAAGATTTATATCTGTTAAATTATAACTTTAGTCGACGCCAATATGTTCGTTATTCTATTGACTGTTCTCGGTCAAAATTTCAGATGAAACAAGCAGGAGCTGCTGCCTTGGATGGAAATCCTTTTTGGACTGTCAATCGTTTGTCTTTTTTTTTATTACTACCAATGCCATTAGTATTAATCCATTGTGAATACATCTAGGGAAATTGTTCTTCAAGATATTCAACAAATGACAATTACCTTCACGTCTCTCAATGAGTTTAATTAAACTTTACAAATTTAATTAAAATTTAAAAATCAGAGAAATCTCTTAACTTCGGGCAGTTTGTATCTCTCACATGAAATTTCGTGTAACTCTTGAATATCTCCTACGTCAAACATCGGAGACAGAGACTTTTTCCTCCCAAAAAAACTATTGAAATAGACTGCCTAGATTTTGAGGGGAAAAAATTAATTACAATTACAGAAAATTTGTCAATTACGCTGAGGAGAAGATTACTAACTCAAATGTGAAGACAAATAATGGACAAGAAGAAAAGCTTCATTTATATTTTTGACAGTGATCAAACTTCATATTTTTTTTTTCGCAATCATTTAACAGAGAATTTCAATCCTAGCGGTTGAATCCGGTGAAATATTCGTTGGTCATACGAAAAAACGAATGGTCTAGTGGTTTTTGTACACTCCTGAATTTCTGTTTCTGTCGCACAAAATCGAAAGCAGTGCATTTACCTGTATGATGATAATATATATAAATACCCCTACTGGGTACCCCCCACTCTTTAAAAATGAAGCATGAGTTAGTGGCCCCCACCAGTCAATCCGAAAAGCATGCTCCTATTGTCGTCAGTATATATACGTAGATTTCGGCGATGACTACATACGATAACTGGTCATAACAAAGTTTCATAAATTTACTAGTTATATTTTATATTATATTTACGATTTAGTACAAGCAGTTAAAAACTATTCGGAAATTCGTGTTATCCTTTGCAATAGAGGTGTGTCCTAACCTGAAAAGCACAATGTCTAGCGATCCGATTCAATACTCTGAGAAATATCAAGACGATAAATATGAGTATAGGTTAGTCCAAATTGCGACGCTTCAAAATCGCGTATTTGCACAAAATTCAATTTTCACTCTGTGAATTATTCAATTGTTCATGTTCAAACGCACTCTCTGTTTATGTTTAGGCACGTCATTTTGTCAGCTGAAATTGCCAAGCATGTACCTAAATCTCACTTAATGACAGAAACAGAGTGGAGGAACCTCGGCGTACAACAAAGCCCAGGATGGGTACACTACATGATGCACGTACCTGGTAATTTTATTCAATTAATTTTCAATTCAGTGATAAAAGTCTATCCATTTCTTAAATATTGTCGAAATCAAAATTTTGTAGACAATTTCGAGGGCTACCAAAAATTCACTTGGAAAATTGTTATGAATTTTTCCACTAGTGAATTTTCCGGAATATAATCATTGTATTATTGGTCAATTTTCATTTAAGAGCCCCACGTATTATTATTTCGTCGTCGAAAAACTGACATTCCAATGGTCGTAAGAATTGGTCCGAGTGATTCAACAGCCATTAGATGTAACTAAATACAACAAGAGCATTAAATAAAATTGAAGGTGAGTGAAGTAAAGTACAATTTATTGTTAATATAATAGAGAGGTACATTATGACAATTACATTACAGTGCTAATAAAGCCCCTACGGGACCACCCCAAGCGGAATATCCCACAACTGAAACGTATTCCACGATTTCTATTTTTTGTCCAACTAAAAAAATAATAATAGATATGAAACCTAATCTGGTGTTTACTTCAACGGGCCAATTGTGTTATGAGGGCGGCACACATCTCGAAAAATTCCATAGTATGGTGGCCAGTTGATTGAAACGGGAGAGAACTAGGATCTGCAAGAAATATTTAATTATTACATATAAATTATTTATGAGTTGTAAATTTTCTAGCATATGATTCTAGTAGGCATATTCATTTGACACTATCTCTAAGACTAATTGGCTAGGAGAGGATGTCAAAAAACTTTTCTGTCGCTCATAAAAAAAGAAAATTTATGTCTCAATAAAACTCTAACCAAACCAACCAAATTCTCTGAGAGATAGTTACAAATCTATTGTCGACTTAAATATAATTAACAGATAGTAACACATAATAAATACCTTTCATAAAATCGTCAGCTTCATCATTTGCCAATGACTTGAAATCTAGAAGGTAACTTTTGTAATCAACTTGATAAAGTTGGAGGGACATTTTACTGTGCCTATTAGCCAGTTTATTCTGTTGTCTAACGCGAACACTATAGGCATTTATAATTTTCCACTCAAAATTCAGAGCTTTCATGGCACGATAAACTTCATTCATGATGTCATTTGGTTTTGATTGAGATCTGATGCCTAAATGCCACTTTGCTCTTTTCACTGGAGTCCCTCTAGCTCCCTGAGGTAAAGGCTGCGTGCTCTGCTGAGATCCCTGTCTCTCGCGTAATGCTGTAAATTGTGTGATCGAATTATTCAAAATTGCCGAATTAATGGATGTAATGTTCAAGTGGTGAGAAGTGCAAGGAGACGATTCTACAATACATTTGCATGTTATTTCGTTAGTATCTCAGAGAGGAACGGATTCAGGGTTATCCCTCGGAAACTATTTTTCGTAGAAAAATTTATATTATACAAATAAATATCCATTTATTTAATCGAATGAATGTTCTAACTGCACAGATTTTCGGAAAAGTACCCCCAAAAAACCTTTAAATATATCCGAAAATCAAATTTTAATTTAAATTTTGTATTAAAAAAAAAATTTGTTCGGCGCTCGGCGTTTCGCGCCTTGTGCCTAATTTAGCCGGTTCCAGGCCTCGTGACATAAAATTATGTTCAGGACTTGTTGGGAAATTTCGTCCTCAACGTGGGTGGTTACATCACTCGTCTACGGCTCATGCTGCAAATCCCACACACGATAAAAACGAAATTCCCCCACACGTGCTGAAATATGTCATTATAATTCTTGGTGATCTACTTATTATAAAGAATGCGTTTCCAAGGAAACGTCTTTGTAGATAAAAAATTCAAAAGAAAAACAATCTAGATAAAGTTCGGTTGAGAATACACCCGTACTTTAAAAGGGCTTTTATATGACCATTTTAATTGTGGAAAATAGGTATTTTACATTTTCCCCTGTAGAAGTTTATTTTATCCTTGAGAATATTGCTATATTCAAGAAAAAACCATCTCCTTTAACTTTAAATCCACATAAAAATGAAAAAATCATAACTACAAACTAAACAGACCCTTACGTGCGATTCGTTCCGGATGCGGTCGTAGTGGGCTGTTGGAATTATCATTGGGACTGAAGGCGACTGGAGGTGGGCTCGATGCTACATAAAAGTCCTTAATCTCAGCTTTGGCAGCTTCATCAGCAATCCGCTTATTATCAATGATGAGGTGATAAGCAATTGCTAGTTGATCGTGAGGATCTCCAGCCAACAGTGCAGTGTGAACCTCAGCCTCTTTAACGTTAAACTTCTCACAAACTTCATTAATGGCGTCAATGTCAATGACTGAAGAGTCCTGTTCTACTGGAGATGGGAAAAGATAAGTGGGCAAATCCTTTTGGAACCACTCATGTTTCTTTATGTCCTCTATTGTTGCACGTTTCATTGGATCTACTTGTAGCATATGGCATAAAAGACTGACCACAGTTTTGTTCAAATATTCAGGAATTGGAAATATTCCAGACTTAATTTTTCGGAATAATGTTGGCACATGTTCGTCGTCAAATGGAAGAGTACCACAGAGTAATGCGTACAATATGACTCCACATGACCAGATGTCAACCTCTGGACCTGCGTAGAGTTTTCCTGATATCACTTCAGGTGCTGCGTAATTTGGAGAGCCACAGGATGTTCTCAAAAATTCTCCATCCATCATCATATTTGAGAGGCCAAAGTCAGCAATTTTAACGTGTAAATTGTGGTCAAGTAAAAGATTCTCAGGTTTAAGATCTCTATGAACGATCATGTGCCGATGACAGTAATCAACACCCGAGATTATCTGCTGGAAGAATCTTCGAGCCTCGTATTCTTTCAACTTTCCATGTTTTACAATGTAATCGAATAGCTCTCCGCCTGATACATACTCCATTATCATGAATATGTCCGTTGGGGTGCTGATAACCTGGTACCTGGTGTAGTTTGGATTGTTAAAAATTTCGTGACAACTCAGTGGGGAAATATAACGATACGCGAGGAATTTTTCGAGTTGACCAATTCTGTCTGTAATGGATTGATGAAATGTAGGCAATGTAATCACATTTCCTAATTAAATTATGCATTTTCTAGATAATCACTGAATTATGAAAATAATATATGAGATATTATATGGCAAATCGGCCTATGCGTGAGGCTGGACTATTCCAAAGTGAAAGAGGATTTCACGTGTCTAAAAATAGATCCTATCTGACAAAAATGCTCTTCTTCGATACAATGTCGAATTCGCCACCATACGAGGCCTTTCTATTTCACCGAGTCCACAAAAACGAACCAAACAAAAGGAACATATCTGGAATTCAATTATTAATGGACACCCCTTTACTGTTTGCCAACTTGAAAACCGAGTAGACTTAACACAAAAAGGCTGTATCTTTAATTTTACATTGTTCGTTTATTCTGATAGGTATACTGGAAAAAATACTCAAATCAAATTTGCAATAAAAAAACTTATATTTGTTATGAGTTCTATTTTTACTTTTGCTTTAAAAAACTTTCTTTTCTTTTGATCGAGTATATTTAGATTTAGCTCACGCCATTAGATATATCTTAAGGAGAGTAGAACTGAAAGTAAAAAATGTGAGTCACCGAAAAATATATATTTTAATTCACCTAAGACCATCCAAAATTTCGAAGAAATCAAATGAAGAAAAAAAGTAATAATAAAGAAATTAACCCCCATATGATTTCTGTCAAAGAGGTGCAGGCCGTTTCTTGCTTAAAGACAAAGGAATTTGCCAAACACTTATCAAATAAAGGAAATAATTTTTTTAAATTTCGTCAAATGACCTTAATTAAAGTCAAGACACTCAATCATTTGACCTAATTAGTTATTAGTATGCAATAGAATAATATCTGAAAATAGGGAGAAAGAAACTAAATTCTAAGATACAACAATCAGTAAATTTTAGAACTCCTAATCTCTAAAAATTAAAATATTTTCTCTTTGGGGGTGATTTTACGCGAGGAGAAACATTCCGACTATTTTCTTGGGATTTATTCAAATTTAATTTCGGATTTGTTTTCATTGCCGGCAATAACATTATTCGAATTTCGGCTCTATCATTAACCTCACTTGAATTTTGTTAGCAATTTCATTTCGGTACGATGTTCGTTCTTGGTGCGGAAATCGTGTAGGAAATCCGTGCCCACTTTTGGGAGAATAAGAACCAGGGTTTGCCAATTTGCCATGGAACATAGAACTGCGACCATCTCAACATTTCACTTCTGAACTGTAGAATATCGTTTGATGAAATATGTTAAAGTGTCTCCAAACGATATTCTGATAAATATGATAGCCTTTGCAATCGATTTAGGATCTAACTGTCAAATTCTTTTGAATTTACTGTAGTCTCTTACAATTTGATGATGTGTGGATGTCGAAACAACTTCAGATTCTGGATTTCTCGTCTAATTTTCCCAACGACATCTAAACTTTTGATCTTCTGTCGATTCAGAATTTTCACAGCTACTTTGTGTTTCGTAAGAACATGCTCTCCAACTAGAGACAAATAATAAGTCAATGTCATCAATTGAAGGTACAAATGTAGATTTTACTTTATAGGGGTAGATAGGGCGGGGGTTTTCAATTAAATCTAAGAGCTTTTTATTTGCTTTTTTGTTCACGTCGAAGACAAATGATTGATAACTACTTTGAAAACGAGGAAAATTTCAGAAATTCTATGCATAATTGAACTCTAATTCATCCCGATGAAACATCTTTCGGTCTATATCCTTGCAAAAAATCATGACTTTAAATACAGGAATCGTCATATGCGATTGGGTGTTCAACAATTGCGATATCTTTAGATCTAACGACAGTTTTTCATTTATAAATTCTGGACTCTCTCCTACAGTAAATTCTTTTAACAATTTTACTTCGCGACTTAGTTTAAAGATTGGGCGTGTCACACTCCATTCGCCCCTTGCATGCTTCTTATATTTTTCCTCGACCCTGAGAGCAAAAATAATAGACTTCTCAAACAAGTCCTATTTGTGACTACAAAATCGTTTGTTAGATATCATCAAAAAAGGTAGTTCCTTGAAACAAACATTGAAAGCCTGCACTAAAATTGAAAATTTTTGTCACAAGAATAGAAAGGGCGATCTAAAGGAAAATGTGTTCTATGTGTAAATTAAAAGTACCATTTCTAAATCAAATTGTTCATTACTGGACGTCTCAATATATATTTTGCCCTCCTAATACGATCGTTTTAGAGAAAAACAAAAAGTAGTTTGTCGTTTTCTCTATTGAATACTGCCAACAATAAATAAATTCATTCATGAAATACTATCTTGGTAATCCTCCAAGAAGACTTGTCCTAAAACTTACTCGTTAGTATCTCAATATACTGCTCTGTTTGACACCTCTCGTGGCCGGGCTCACTTGCACAAGCCCCAACTTGCACAAGAAGAATGAGAAAGATCCGAAAACAAATTTGCTCATAATTCAATGCCCTGAGAAACATCAAAAGAAGGGAGTCCATTTTGCACAGAACTCATTATTTATTTTTCTCCAACGTGTCATACGACTTTGGGTAATGATTTCTGAGTTCAAGAGTACTCTTTGCACAAGTTACCAGAATTGCCGAATTGTCTCCGGACTCTTCTCTTCTTGAGGACCCATTAAGGAGAGTAATCCCCTTTCACCAAAATACAAAAAGGAAATCAGAATTGCATACGTACTTTTAACTTTGCCAAATGTTCCAACTCCGAGTGTTTGCCCCAGCGTATAGTGTCCAATTTTAACAATTGGTTGAGGCTGATTTGTCGCAATTTTTTCAGCCATTTTGACAGAGTTTTAAACGAAAATATTTGATTTTCCTGTAGACAAAAAAAAAAGTAAACATATTCATTATGGATCAATTGTTTACATTGCTGCAGATTACTCAATAATACGAGTTAATCAAATGTAAATTAATGAATGGTACGATGACACAAAAACATCTTAACCTAATAATAACAACCGATGGAAAATTACCTTGTGAAATATAATTTATTTTTCACCAGCGTGCTAGCAGACGAGTCATTTTCTAGATTTGTGTATCTTCATTGATTGGAGCTCTCACTGTATTTAGCTTTCATACATTTGTGATTTTCAGTTTGTCACTCTGACAACAATCGCCAATATCATATGAGATATTCACGGTAAATGGACTTGTTTACGTGAATTGGTAACTCAACACAGTCTACGGCATTCTTTGATGTTTGTCACAACTCACAGTGATAAGGTGGTCCTTTATTATCATATACAAGTTGATTTTGTGATGTATGTATACGCAAATAACTACAGCTTCACATTCTTCTCCTTCATTCCTTTATGAAAACGTGTAAACTTTATCTACAAGAGTTTTATTTCAGAATAGAACTTGAAAATAATGGCAATTCAAACTCAAATATCTGACAAATGACAAGACTGGGCAAGATTCAGAAAAATAAATCACAGACAAATTCTTTTTTCACTTGACGACCGAATTCTCTTCATGCAAACCCACCTATATACACGATTCATTGCCTGGCGAGTGGCTCCAAAGTGGCACTAGCAGCAATAACAGCCGTGTGTGACGTCAGTTTATATGTACTGTATAGAGGCACCGGTTTATTTGTTAAAAAAAGCCTGTTTATAATGATTCGTGCTGGTAAATTAATTCTGGCTTGTTTAGCGTGTATTATTGTCACAACAAGTAGTACAAAATCAAGAAGAAATGTCGAGGAGCTCAATGAGGACAATTGGGATCGCATGTTGACTGGTGAATGGATGGTGGAGTTGTAAGATACCTTTAATTCTATTTGAATTGCTCAGTATTCATTTATTTATTTCTTACTTATAAATTCAATTTGTTTAATGCAGCTTTGCCCCTTGGTGTCCTGCCTGCAAAGACCTAGAACCTATTTGGCTACATTTAGGCGATAGGAAGGGAGAACTTGGCATAAATGTAGGAAAAGTCGATGTCACCGACTCACCGGGGTTAAGCGGCAGGTTTATGGTCACAGCTCTGCCCACGATCTATCAGTACGTTCTAGAAATATGAAAGATTTGTCATATTTTTTCTGATGATTTAAGGAATCTTTTTATCCGTATTTAATCGACTTTATTTGGTTATATTTTTAGTGTAAAAGATGGATTGTTCAGGCAATATAAGAGCCCCAGGGATAGAGATTCCCTTGTCAATTTTGTCAGAACTAAAACGTGGATGAAAGTTGAACCGATCTCCAGCTGGAAAAGTCCCACCTCCATTCAAATGTCGATTATCAGTCAATTTTTCAAAATGTCCCAAGTTCTCAGAGTAAGTTGAGGTTTTCTAAGTTTTTATGTTTTTCATTCCTCTTTACAGGAGAACTTCCATAATTCCGTAATTTCCATTCTTTCTCGTTATGTGTTTCCTCAGTGAATTGTTAACAGTCCATAGCAATTCATTCGCCGATGGAAGGATATAGAAATGCTATAGGGATACTTTTTTGGTGGTGTTGTAGAACATTTTGTAAAAAAAGACATTTCTTGTCAATTCCCACGAACATCTCGCGTTCGTGAGTTTGGAAGTTGTGTCACTGCATGACTGATTGGAGCGCAAGGAAGAGCTTTTAATCATTTCATTCGATTATTGTGACATCATGGAATGTGACTTCATATCAGTAAAGTGATAGGAGGATTCGAATTATGAAATTATCACGTTAAAAGGGAATTTGGAAATGTACTTTCAATCAAAAATTTGAGTGGCAAATTTACTCAGCTTCAATAGGACTTTTTGAATAGACTGCAAAGTAGAGTATTTTCTTATTCAGCTGATACCGTCAATGTTCCACTTTTTGAACAGGGAAATAAGACGTTCTAAAAGTGAGCCTTTGAAACGCTTCGTAATTGGGATATTAAAGTAATCCGTGGAAAGATAGGCGTTCAATAATTGTCGTCGGACTTTTGGCATCAATTATATTCGCTCTGCCATAAATAAATGAAAATCAAGGGAAAATTCAATTTATACACATGGGAAGATATTCCAATGAATGTCGCCAATCTAACAAATGGATTCACAAAAAATTGGTAAAACTGGTGCATTTGCGGTAAATATCTTCGGCCAAATTCGAAACAGTCAAGTTTTAAATGTCATGAGTTGACCTGAACCGCCCTAATGCCTCCTCGAACTCCAAATGGACTTTGAAATTGTCCTTAACGTTTCTTGAATTATCCGGCTTATCAATGATTATAAGATAAGATTTTTATATAATTATAAGAGAATTATAACATAAGATTCGATTATATTAGAAAAATCGAAATGGACTTTTAGTCTGTTATATATGGGTCAAATGGGGGTGAAGCTAAGGTTATACTGGGGTCCTCTATAGTGATCAAGTGGAGGCAAAATTCTGACACAAATATTTCAAAAGAAATCTCCTAGAAAGGCCTGATCGAAAATCCTATCGGAAATGTTTGAAATCTCCATCGGAAATACGAGAGTATCTTATGGGAATTCCTATGAGAATTTTTCATACGCGAATTCATCATTATCAGACATTTTAGAGATTTTGAAGAAAAGAGTATTGATTAAAAAAGGGTTGTCTAAACAATGTGGCAATAACTAAGCAATATTATTCAGGCAATTCACACCAAACTCATGGAAGATTTCGGCTTACCAACGTGGGGGAGTTATCTGATCTTCGCCATCGCTACAATCATCATCGGTGCAATACTAGGATTATTGATCGTGTGTATTATCGACTTCATCTATCCACCAAAACCAGCAACATCTCAAAATTATAGCAGAAAGAGGAAAGAATCGGGGGATCGAAAAGACAAAAATTCCGATGACGAGGACTTTATCGAGAATGTGAAAGATGATTTGTTCGACGAAGAAGGGAGTGAATCGAGTAAAGAGGCAGAGAATACAGAGAAAAGTGAAAAAGCAACTGAAGCAAGTGCCAGCAGTCCAAATGCTCGCAAACGCAAACCTCGCAAAGCCGATTAAATAGACTTCTCATTAGCTTCCCATCGATACCTCCATTTTAAAGTAAAGAACTCAATAGAGCTTTAGTTTTTTTTTTTTATACTTCAGCAATTACTATTATTAGTATTGTTATTACTACTATTAATTACTTTTTAATGCCAATCCCCCATTTTTTCTAATGAAAAAGACACATACGGCACTCAATAATCCAATTTAGGGAACGCGATAAAATTTAATAATTCGATTTTGGCGTCAGAAAAATTGAATTCTTTGTAATAAAAAGATAAAACATAATAAGTTGATAAATTTTCCTTGGTTTATAAAAATATTTTAGAAATGATTAGAAAAGATTTAGAAAGGATTTTTGACGATTTCATTATTTTCATTTGAAGAGGAATCGGTGATGGATAAAATTTTGCTTTTCGATTATCAGGTTGTACCTATTTCAATGAATGATTTTGTCTGTTCAACTAATATTCATTCCAGCTCGAGTGGCATTTTGCGAATATTAATTATACATTGAGTAATATAATTTTGTCTTAATGAAATAAAATTTGATATTAAAAAAAAAAAGCATTACATTTGTACATTCTTGGGGATTCTGGGAAATTATTTCAATGATAGACGATAATTCAACTGTCATAAGCAGTGTTTATTCCTTTCCTTAATCAAATTATCTTCAATACTTTAAAAGAAAAAAAAAACATAAATGAGTACAATTTTTCCATATTTGTGACTGGAGGCAATCGAGAGATCCTCTCATCGAAAATCATCACACCTGATGAATCAATTGAGGAAAAAAAAATTTTTAATCGAGAATGGAGAAAAAAAATGAACTATTTAAAAATAAAGAGATCAAACATTTAACTGTCACTTGGATATAAAATTAAGATCTTGTTTTCATCTTAAAGTATGAACTAAAACGCTACACGGGCAATGATAAAAATCGATAAAAGTGTTTTTCGTGATCATCAAGTCGATTGATTTCATTGCTACGTATTTTTTTCCTTTACGTAATAAAGTCACTCATCATTCACATATACACATACAACGTAATCCAAGCAAGCAATTCCATCACTTCAGCACAATTTCATTATAAATAATAAGACATCAAAATTGCAGATTAAATCAGTGACAAACAGAATGTGATAAAAATCATTTTGATAACAAGGAGTCACAGCAGGTATTGCAGCCCTTTTTCATTTATTTATTTCCTTGGCTTTCTTGAACTCTCGATTCAGAGAATTTTCAATTGATTTCAATAAACGTAATTCTGTCAGTTTACAATGATCCATTGCATCAATAAGTTTTTCTCCCGAGTAGCGAATTAAAAAAACATTACTGAACCTATTTACGACTGCCACTTGGTGAAGACACAATGATCAATGAACATGATCAAAAACACGCTGTAACTCCTGTATAAGCAACTGTTCATTTTTATTATTTATACAATGATTCCTCTACAAACCGAATCTCAGTTACTACTTAGTTCGCAATCAATATCAATTGAGTGAGAAATCAAACGGCAGAATTTATATTTTTTGTTACTGTTGTAATCCCTATTGTGGAAGAAAAAAAAAATCATTTCCGTAGAGAATGAGAAAGACCATTAAAGTCGATATGATTACTTCTGTGTAGCAATGGAATTATTTTTGTAATTTGTAGTTTTAAGGAAACACTTTCACGAGATGTTTCCGATGAAAAATATTCTTGAATTTATATTTCACGATACCTGATTTCCGAAATCAATCAATTATTAACAAACAGTTCGTCTTATGCTTAAACGTTTGATCACTTCAATACTTTGATGCCAATGGAAATTCTCTTCCATTGTTTCCAATATTTATGTATATGTACATATTTTTCAATTTATATCTGATTGTTTTTAAAATCTATTTATTTTGTGGAAATTCTGGGTTTGAAGTAAAAATTGACACGACTTGGTCACTTTTGAAAACATTAATATGAATACAATGGCAGTCTATGCTCAATTTTTGTTCTCAGATGCGCATTATTGTTATGCTCGATTCAACTATTGTCGCTTTAACCATTAGCTCTGAATTTTTTTTCCTTATGAATGTATATAATTGTATAAAATTATTTGCACAATTGTTTCTCATTTGTCTTCCGTGTTTTATGAATTACAGTAGAAATTGCCGAATTAATATTTTTGAATATGAAATATTACCATGCATGCTCACATTTTTTAATAATTCTCCGTCTAACAGTAAAAACAATATATACCTTGAGCTTGGACAAATAATTACACTGAATTAAACTCTAATTTGAATAAAAGCGTCAGAGTACCGATAATTCGACAAAATAATTATCTCTTAATTACTTATTAAATCCACATGATTTTCTTCTACCTATTAATCAATTATACCTCTTGCTTCGCTAGTGTTTGAGAAGTACATTATGATACAAACATTCATGCAATATAGTACATCGAGACGCGATTACAGTCTCTAAGTCAGTTCGATTGTATAATGATTATCTATATTTACTGAATCCCTTCACCTTTGACAATATGAAAACAACATGACACACGTATGGAGACTAAACAAATGAACATGAGACAAATGAATAGTAAAAGGAGAAAATTATAAAATTTAATTGTATATTATTCTGCGAATGTTCTCTATACGAATGAGTCTGGAACAATTGTTCAAATGATGTTCTGTGTTGAAACTATTCTAACTACACCAAAGATCTCCTTTTGCGCACGTGACATTTTTAATTTCAGAATTTCAATCTGTTCAAATTTTTCCAACATTCTTATTTTTTTCAACAATAATTTCAAGTAGTTCGTGTGCAACTTTGAATTCATCAAAATGACAAATATCGGAATTGAAATGAATGATAACCTAGGAAGGATGCGGCTCCCTTCAACAGTAGTTATGAACAGAAAAGGTATACGAAAAGCATACAAATGCATCATTAATGTTCTGTATATCACTCAAATAAAGAAACAAAAAGTGGGAAGAAGGGAAATATATCTAAATGTCATTCAGGAGGTTCATAACAGAATTTTCATTGCATGCAGATCAACTTTACTTTCTGTCTTGAATACGATTTGTTCAGCTAAACTCAACTACGGATGAATTGTCTTATCAACTACATTGATTTTTTTTCTTTGTATTTGTTGAATCCTTAGCGCGATGAAATAATGATTTTTATGTATTTTGTTTTCCTTCTTGAATTATCATAAACTACAGTACAACGCCTAAGCTTTATATCACAAGACATTCTGTGTTTCTTATCACGACTCAACTAAATGCTACAAATTTATCAATAATTTCAATTTTTCCTCTTTTTTTTTTCTCTGTCGTTATTATTTCTTACGTTTCAGCAGTCGTTATATAATTTATCATGACACTAGTCACGTAATCAGTACCTGCATTATTTTATAACAATTTTATCTTGAAAATCATTATACAATATTCATCACTCCATTGTCATCAATCATGAAAATCTAACCATCGCTAATAATGACAAACAGACTGATATCTAGAGATGTAGTGTGCATCAGTGCAAAGTAAAAAAAAAAAAATCAAATAGAGAAAAATTATTTACAAAACAGTCTAATCGCTGAGTTATACAATCCCTGCGTAGTTTTGAGAATGTCATGGGAATTTGATTATTAATATTTAATTCTCGGCTATTGAAACCAACATAGCTTTATCACTCTTCCATATCCTCTGAAATAACTCAGAAAATAATAAAATTTCATAAGATTTTAGGAATAACAGAAATATTTACCTCAAGATGTTATTGTTTGATTTGTTGGCCAAAATGCGTTCATTTGGAACAGAACATATTGATTTTTGCGCGATTTGGCTCGAGTATGGAACCGGATTTGGAAATTGTTTACTGACTGTCGTAAAGAAATCCTCTGTCAACTTCGAAGATTTAGAATAGAAGTTAACTGGCTAATTTTCTAACCTCAACCATCCTCGACATACTCATAAGCAACAACAGAAAAAGACTAATCAAGATTGATTGAGACCACCTTCTCCAAGTTATTACACAAATAGTGCTTCCCTTAAGGATATTTAATAGATGATCTGCGTCGCTTATTCGGAACGACTTAAACATTTTACTCAGTTCATCTGATTTTGAGTTAAAATATTTCCAAATTCAACTCAGTAACTTACACGCTATGTCATTCGAGAATATTCAATTATTTCCTCCCCAAAGACGAGAAAATCGACTAAACTAATTTCCAAGCTTTAGCAACATTTCCAGGAGCTCCCCATGACATCCTCAAGTGCTGTTCATTTTGCTCCAATAACTTCAAGTCCGACATCACCAAATGGCACCAGGCTCTATTGCCCAGGGAAACTATTTGACGACAGAAAGAACAAACTACATGACGAACACCAGCTCGTCAGTGAGATTTAGTGCCATAAATCGAGAACATTGCATTTAGCAACGACAAATCTGCTAGAGCCACTCGATGAACCATGCGAACTGTGACTATCATGTGACGATTCATGAGATTGTGTAATCGACAATTGATTGGACGTGACTGGATGGGCAACAGCACCTGGAGGTTGTTTCGCTTGAAGGGCTGATAGTTGCTCACTCATTCGACGGAGTTGGTTTAAGATACCAGCTGATCCTACGTTAGTTTTACTGGAACTTCGACTACTTGATGCTGGTACAACGGCAGTTGATTGAACAGACTGACCATCAGTCTTGTCATCTGGAGGTTTCGGTAGTCTCCGCCTCAGCCATGCATGCCTGAGGGCTTTAGCAGGTGTCATTCTTTGTTCTGGATCCCATTGGAGACATTTGCGTATGAAATCCAGAAAGAGTTGATCCTCACAGCCTTTCAGAGCATCTTTGAGGTCTTTCGAGGCAGGAGGGCCTCGTAATTTTCCTCTTCTAGAGATCCCACCATGGAGAAGTGTAGTTCCATTGGTGGTTGTGATAGCTTTACAATATCTGGGATAACCCTTGGAGCTGAAGAACTGGCGCGATCGTTTCGCACTGTCTATCATTTTCCTCGGTGGCATTCCAAGCAGTTCGATTATACACGCGAGTTGATCAGCCTCATCTTCTCCGGGGAGCAGAGGAAACCCTGTGAGAAGTTCAGCGAGAATGCAACCCAGACTCCACATATCTATCGGCATCCCGTACTTTGCACCGAGAATCACCTCTGGCGCACGGTAAAATCTGCTCTGGATATAGGTGTATACTCGCTGATCTTCATAACAACTTGAACCAAAGTCAATTACCTGAAACATTACAAATTTCAATTTATCAAAGTATGGGGAAATGATATAGTTATTTGAAGGAAAATATTGAGGGTGGCTCTAATTTCGTGAAAATTGGGTAGATAAAAGATCCGTTTGAATAACAATATACTTTTTTAATATAAAAAAAAAAAAATGGAATTATATCACTCGCCAAAAACCATTTTTTTTTCACTTGTTACGTAATATACTATTTCATCTCAATGGGTCGAAAAAGTACCGTGTCCGTATGTATGTGTCCGCTTCGCGTCGAGTGACTGAAAAGTATATTGTGCAACTAGTGCGTAAAGTACTCTACAAAAATTTATCATTTGCCACTTTTTGCAAAAAAATACTAGTTTTCCACCATATGATAATACATTACCTTAATACCACTTCTGCCCTGCTGCTTCAGCAATACATTCTCCGGCTTCATGTCACAATGAATAATCTTGTTTTTGTTTAATGCATCCAAACACTGTAGCAATGAGTGAGAGAACTTCCTAACTAACTGGAGACTGAAGCCTTGGAACTTATTTTTCTTGATAAGCTCATAAAGATTGATGCTCAGCAGCTCGAAAGTAATACACATATGATTTCTAAATGTGAACGAATCAATCATATGAATGATATTCATGGTATTGTCTTTATCCTGCTCTCTCAAATTGGCAAGAATACGTATTTCTTCCTGCGCTTGTCTATAAAATCGTCTCTCGTTCCTCACCATTTTGAGAGCAATGTGCTCATGAAGTTTATGATCATAAGCTTTAACAACTTGTCCAAACGATCCTTTCCCAATAACTTTGAGAACTTCGTATCTATACGCAACATGATCATGCGGTGTATGGATATAGCTCCCCTGATCATTGTCGTAGTTATGATTATTTGGTAATCCAAGAATTGCCGGCCTTTTTTTCGCATTAGCTCCAATGAAATAAATCTGATGATACGTAAATATCTCGTGCTGCTCATACTGTGTCAATTTATTCATGTAAAGCTTCATAACAATTTCAGGTGTAACAGCCATTTTTGGAATAGCACGACTCGTATTATTACTCTCTGTTCTTCCATTCTTAACAAGTGGACTGTTGGTCTGACTATTTGTTTGCGAATGAGGATTATGATTGGAATTGTGACTGTTGTGACTCGTGTGCGAGCTTAAACTCAAGTTCAAACTCTCCGAGTTACTCGTTAAATTTTGTAAACTATTATTTGCACTTGAGCCCAAACTTGGCAGATGTGTACTACCACTGTGGGACGAGTGAGTGAGATGTGATGGTGGTGATTCACCAGCTTTCACCCCATAATTACCAGATTTTAAAGGTGGTAGATGATTATTATCACTCGCTGAGGTGTATGATTGTGTTGAAATTGCGCTCATAGGCACGAACGGATTTGGTAGTGACAAGGGCATCTCGATTGCGCTAGACATTTGTAATTGTCAAAAAAAATATTATTTCATTGTCCGTCCTTCAATTACCCTCCACCAATATACTTCCTAATCTTCCCTAGTTGCTAGTCATTTTGACAGTATCAACATTGCTTCCCTCATTGCTGCGTCATTGTCAGTTCGTGAGACCCTGGAAAGAGTCGCAATAATCTCCATCATGAGATCAATTCTTTATTTCACTCTTTAAATTCAGAGATCACTCGATATATCACGATTCACAGTATTCCTTTTCGTATTCTCCTGAACGAAAATTCATTCGGCAAAATGCACATGGACTAGAAAATCATTTTCTAATTCTCTTTATTGCTTCATTATCTTGTTCATCTCTCCTTAATGATGCAAACGTGAGATTTAAAGTAAATTAAATGCAATATAATTTAATGATTTTTCCTAATACTTGATCACATATCAGTCATCTCATTTGGCTCATTGTCGACCTTCTCCCTTGTACGTTTTATTTTTCTCACTCTCAAACGTGTTTTCGTTCGTCTAATTTTACAGCCTATCGTATGCGAGAACAAACACATTATGAGTTTAGTCCTCTAGTATTAGAGATTGTTGGCACTTGGCCGACGAAGTTTGATGACTCCTCTTGTCCATTCGACAAATGCATTTCTTGCATTCATTCATTTACGTTATTCATAAATAAAAAAAAAATCTTATTGATGGTTGTCTCACAATTTTTTTGTAAACAAAGATGCTTACATTCCATTGATTATTTCCTTCAGTCCTCAATTCAAATTCTCCAGATCAACTGAAATTTTGAAAAAAATGCCTCGTATTCAGTGGTACAAAGGGCCAACTAGTCATGTAATGCTGATTATTATTATTACGATTTTCTTCGTGATTTTGCAAAAGCAGTCGACTCATTTACAATCTCCTGTACATACATATTAAACTGGAAATCCTCCGTGAAACTTCTACCAACAATTGAATGCACGTTCACTTCATCGACCGACCTCCAAACTCAGGATTTTTTTCACTCAAATTTTGTCAACTAAACCAAAGAAAGCACTGGAGTTCCAATTAAATGTCTATCTCTCAATATTTGAGTCTCTTCCTCTTGTTATATACTGGTCACTTCACTTTAACTTCACCATTTGTCCCCTTTCTCATGATCAAGCTCCGTCAATGAAAATTATAAGGGAACAGTAACATTTTCATTACAAACAATGGTATCGCTATTGCTATGTGCACGTGCACATCACAACCTTATGCGAAATTATCCCCGTGTCCTTATTTTACGATGAAACTCGATGCCCAGTAAACAGACACATTTAGTAACACGACAGATTAAAATAAATAATTATTCACAATACACTGTTGTCAAAAAGAAACAAAGGGCTCCAATAACGATAGAAGGAAGAGCCCAACAATACAAGGGGTAAAGGAGGCCTGGGCACTTGTGTCTTCTGACTCATACTTAGTCGTCAAGTCGTTGAACTCAATTCAATTCCTTCCATCGGCTGTATCTTCACCCAATGGTTATAACTTTCGAGATTCTTTTAAGGGAAATAAAAACTCAACTGACACCATCGGTGGCTAGTAACCTCCTCATTATGTTTCTGGGCGTCAATTTTCCTTTACCTTTGTGTTCCTTTTTTTTTCAACACTTTTTCACTCCGTGTTTCGTCTAACTGTATACATCTGACATAGGTGACGCTCAACCTTCCGTCATCCAGTATTCAAGTGTATATTTTCATAGCCCATATAGTCTGATTCAACGATCGAATGATCAGAATGATCATTGGAAATTTGGAATCTCCAATCTTTGGATCTATTTTCATACATATATAAATGTGGGTGAATTATTCACCTGAATAAGGATGATTGATTTGGCGATACACTGGTGAGAGTAACACCCACGCGTGCTCAGGCGCACTTGCGCGATCATATCACACGTCACAGGATTTTAATGTAGTATTGGTAGATTTTTACGGGAACATATGGATAACAGCTTTGCGTCGAGTCTCCAAGTCAAATATATGTTCTAGGAGTCGGTTTCTTTCAACAATGTCCTTTTATTTAGGATTTTTGGCGAGGTGAAAGGGGGCAGTGGTGGCCTCTAACAGCTGATTCAAGCACTGCAACTTCAGTAGTTCAGCGCTACTGAAGTGGTAAGATAAATGCAGGAGCGAATAGGGAACTTGTATTTTTTTCCTTTTTTAAATTCAAGTGCAGGAGCTCAAGTATAAGTATAGGATTAGCCGTATAAATTACGCTGGTAAGATACCCAGGGATTACTGGCATAAATTGCACTAATGGATTTTACATATTAGAAGACATTTTTTCCCAGAAATTTTGTATTTTCAAGTTGAGAGAAGAGGAGCATAATTGCAAAGGATAATTGGCAAAAATGAGTAGAGTTTCCAGTTATAAAGGAGTGCAAAGAATGGTGATTAATACTATTTTTTCACTTGTTACGAAATATACTATTATGGTTAATGACTTTTTGCCCGTTGTATATTGCAGCTGTTTTCGTCAACATGAGAATTCATATACAATGGAGCTCTATATGTTTTTTGGTACATACAATTTGCATTGCGCGCGGAACCGTCCTCAATTGGGCATTGAGGATTATGTGTAAAAAGTAAATTTTACAACAAGTGCTCTCACCATTTGGATTGAATATCTAATCGAATGGAAGACCTATCTATATTTTGTTCTAAAATAATCCAGGATCCACATAACTTGAACATTAACGAGATGAATGGAATTTCAGTGGCCAACTTGTTGAAAGGTCGACCAAATTTAGGTATAATGTATCGACATTTACCATCTGACTACATTACCGACCGTATAACAGAGAGCACCGAATTGATTTTCTCTTAAGAACAATTTTTTCTGAAAATGCTCGGGGAAATTTCGCCTTGATAAATATTAAATATTAAATAGTATATAGTGGACGGAGTGTGTAAACCCATGTTTCTCCCTCGAGTGGTAAACCTCGAAACGATAGCGTTATCTACAATTTCATAAACCAATGAAGAATCAGCTTAGTCCATTTACGGTTGAATCCTGTAGAGTGTACCACCTCAACTTAACAGTATTTCGCTGTAGATATAGCTACTGCATGAGCATCACTGGCATGTGTGCTTTATTTTGATCGCGTCAAATATTGGGTTCAATCGTAGAGTAGGGAGAAACCCACAAGCCAGCTGAGTTGCAACCTACAGAATTTTCAGCTGACAGTGAAAGTGCGTCGTAGTTTATAAGTGCTTTCTTTGTGAATTTTTATTTGGAAGAGACTTAACGATAATGAGCTTGACACCGAAATCCTTCAAAGAAAAGAGATCATTTGGTATGTTTAATCATCCAGTCTTGTAATAAATAATGGAAAAACTTGTCAGTCATAAGTTGGCCCTCTAAGTCGATGGATAATTATATTTACGTACGGTGATTCACCTATCATTCTACTTCTTTTTTTTCAATATTTTTTTTTGTTTCTTTTGTCGGTAATTTTATGTTTCCTTGCCATGTCAGTTTCTTGGCAATTGTATTCTTTTTCCAAGAAATCCAAGAAATGACTTTTGTTCATTCATTTGTATTGATCCTATTGTTACAGCACAAAGAGTTGCAGACGTTGAATTAATACGAGAACGTCATCCAAATAAAATTCCAATTATTGTTGAAAGATATTATGGTGAACGGCAATTACCCTTGTTGGATAAATCCAAGTTTTTAGTACCTGATCATCTGACTGTCGCTGAATTAATCAAAATTATAAGGTATGCTGTAGTGTTTTCGAATAAATCATGGAATTCCTTCTGTTTTTCTTAAATATAGGGATTATTGAAATCTAAATTATCTAAATTATGGAAAGATAAATGTAATCGTTATACCCGTTTATCTGAAAATTTGCAAAATTTTATTTTTCTTTAAAATGATTATTTTTATATCTTCCTTTCAAATTAATTCAATTACAATTTTCAAATTTCGTTTGGATGCCACCAAATCAAAGTTTAATAATGATTACGATAGCTATCTATGATAATCTAACTTTTTGGAATTTTCGAATTTTTCATGAACCTTTATGAAAGTTGTTTGATTATTTCTTCAAACATAACAATTCAGTTATTCGATTATTAATCCGGGATTTTCTAATGGCACTTTATCAAAATATTTGGATACTCTAAATAGTTTAATTTTTAATTATATTTATTGAATTAAATCCGAAAAATTGTTTTCTTATCTGAAAGTCGTTAAAAATCATTCAATTATTTTTGACAATTAATTTCATGGAAGGAAATAATATTAAGAATAGTGATAATGAGCCCATTTAATCAAGTTCAAAAGCTTTAAAGAAAGAATATTGTAACACATTTCCATCTCATATAAGAGAGAAATAGGAACACTAGAAGAATGTTCGGCAAAAAAAAAAGTACATTATTGATTTATCATAAAAAATAACTATACTATATGAAAAAGAGAATAATTCTTTAATTATTCCTAATGTGATGTTTGTAAGTCGTGTAATTGGGTATAAAAATACGTAATACCATTTTAGAAAAAATTCAAGCAGATATTGATAACTTCGTCTTTTCATCTGATTTCTAAAAAAATTAGAGAAATACCACTCAGGTTTTCTCATACCACTGAGGTTTGTTGATTTGCAAAAAAATTTTTATTTTGTAATCTGAAATTATGACGAATTATAGTCGATGATATGATGATTTTTTTTTTATGGCAATTGCAATTAGTCTTCTACCGTAGTTTGGTAGACTTAATTTTTTTTTAACTAAGCGACCTACTGAACGTGATGAGAAATCGTTGGTAATCACTCGATTATCTCACACATGATGAAAAATTCTCTTTAAGGACATGCGCCATGTATAACTTTGTAGGTTGCTTTCCACTAGATATGATAGATGGGATAAAATGGAACCTGTTGGCATGAAAAATAGGTCTTTATTTAAAATAAGTCGATCTATTAAAATCGTACAATTTGTTCAGAATTTGTATGAAGAATATTTCTTGGTGAAGTTCTATTATTCTCAGAGTTATTTATAAAAAAAAAAAAACTGTAGAAAATTGATTAATTCACGCACTTTTACCCCTTCACTAAAGATTTGTATTGATTAATTTACTCTTATGTTATAGACGGAGACTACAACTCCACCCAACCCAGGCGTTCTTCGTGTTAGTTAACCAGAGGAGTATGGCTAGTGGTAGTATGACAATGGCACAGCTTTATCAACGTGAAAAGGATGAGGATGGTTTTTTGTACATGGTTTTTGCGAGTCAAGAGGTGTTTGGATGTTAGCTGTGAGGGATTTTAAATGATTCTTATTAGGTAAGTCAATTTTCTGGGCTTAGCGTTACTCCACAGTGAAGTTGAATATTTTGACTATAACATAAAATTGTCATCCTAAATGTTATATTACTATCGTCTGAAGTAATCAATTTAGAATTGAATTTGAAAAAAAAAAAACATTGTTGTTACTCTAGGAAGAATTTCTCGTTACAATTCGACAGATATAACCGATTAATAACAAACGTTTACTTTCAGATAATCATGACAACATTATATTACGTGATACTATGGTTAAATGAAATAGTAGTAGAAGTCAAACAGTGAAACAGACGTGAAATCTGAATGAGTCAACTAACTTGGGCAGCTTCGGATTGAATTGAAAAAAATAAATTTAAATTTGAAACAACTTTCTTATTTAAAGGAAAGAGTTATAATAATTGCAACATCTCATCATACAAGTTGTGTGTGATACTATGATTATGAATATAAATAGAGATAGGATATCTCACATAAATTAATGAAAATTCTCTCGTTCAGCCACAGAGCTCTTGGAATGAACAAGCAAGAAGATGTTGAGATAATCTGACGATAGTTATGATTTCATCGTCTGATAAAATGACGTGAGGTGTCCTCTTTTGTCTGTTCCTCAAAACAATTAAAAATGAATGCAATGAACGGAGGGAAATACACCAATTACCTGATGGCAAACGAATCACACAGATTCTGAAATTTGTATGTTTAAAATAAACTGTTCAGCTACTGGAACACTCGTTCATACAATCGTTCAATTTCTAACTAAACTTCGAAAACTAAATGAAATAAAAAAGAGGTATTTCACAATTTTCGTGAAAAATAATTATGTAATTAATTATACACCACATTGTCCGATTAATTTATAGGAATAAATTTATTATTAATTGATTAAGGAGAGGTCTTTCTTGTGGTTTATATGGTATGAAATGTTTTTATTCGCATAAAAATTGTGAATGTTACTTTTTTTACGTAGTCAGTAGACAGGATAGTATGATAACGTTAGATTAAGTATTTACGTGTTAATTAGCAGTTTGAAAAAGCTCTTGGGTGATTATCGAGCGTCTATGTGGACTCGAATGATACAAAATACATTATACATTAAAAACTCCTTTATGGTTATGAAATAAGTCCGAATAAACATGTGTTTTTGACTATAAATAATGCGTTCAGGTGTTTATTTTAGCTGGACCTCATAATATAACAGATTATCACATATAACAGATCACTCATATAACAGATTATCACAGAAATGTACAGGGACTGAACTTCTCCAGGTAACTATTTTTTTTCACGGTAAAAAAAAGTATTGATAGCAATGGATACCTATTGGTAATATCTCGTTAATCTATATTTGTACTTTGCGGCACAATCTAGTCAATATGGCAGATCGTCTAGGGACCCTGATCGCCGCTAGTTGCTATACTGGCGACAATATGAGAATGCTCTTCGGGTTAAGTGGTGGGGGCCATAGATTCATGCCTCAATTTGAAAGAGTGGGGGTATCCGGTCAAAACCATTCTCACATTATCGCCAGTATATGTGCCAGTTCAAAGTCCGTCATTCATGCATCGTCTTCAATTTTCTGTATAGTCAGGTCAGTGGCAAGAAAAGAGAATACTCTACATTGCTTACTGCTATTTGTTCTGTAGTGACTGTAATTCTCATTATTGTAAAATGCTCGCCTTTATTACAAAGTCCGTGAGATACCAAACAAAAGTAGGTAATTATTTTTACCTAATAATAAAAATATAAATAATAATTTGGGGCTTAGTTTGTCAACTATATATAAGAATTACGTAATATACAAATATTATTTAATGATTCGGTGTATGTAATTTTCAGTTAAGCTCTCTGTCACGGTTGCAGTCCACTTTAGTAATAGCTGAGCATAATAATGATACAGTCACAACTGTCACTCAAGCAGCATTGACTGCAGCCAAAAAAATTGGAGGTGACGTTACAGTTCTTGTAGCGGGTACCAAGTGTGGGCCAGCTGCTGAAGCACTGTGCAAAGCTAATGGGATTAGCAAGGTTCTTGTGGCTGAGAGTGAAGTTTTCAATGGTTCATTACCAGAGTCGTTGGCCCCCTTGATCATAGCGACACAAAAACAATTCAATTTCAGTCACATCTTAGCAGGTGCCAGTGCCTTTGGCAAAGCTTTGCTACCAAGGGTAATTGATAGTTTATTTATGAGAATCTAGATAATAATTCATGTTTTATTACTATCAAATCATCAAACAACTATCTGTGAGTTATCTACGCATTCTTTTTCCATCATGCCACATATTCCATAGAATCAACGCGAAAAACTAATAGAATTACATATTTTCTTTATAATTTATTCTGTTGACATTTTGTGTGCGCAAATTTCCCAGTCACAATTTTCTAGATTCATACTTTTCTTTTTTTTTTTTTATTAATAAGAATTAAAACAAAAATCGGAAATCTCAGCAGAGGCAATTGTACGGAAAATATGTCAATAGAATAAATTGTATGAAAAATAAAACTCTATTCGTTGGTACAGAATATTTCGTATTGAACAATCCAATAGAAACAGTCAAAGATTAATAGAAATTTCAATCTAAATGAATAGAATTGTCAAATGAATCCACGAGGATTTTCCATTAATTGTCATTGTGCATGTTTGAAAGGAAGAAATAATCCTTACAGGAACTCCAATGTTAATTTTCAACGGTGAACACAAAATGATACTTAGTTTGGAAAAAATTTTTGTCTCTAAAAGGAAGCATCCATGATTTCATTTATAGCCTTGATTGTTATTGGCGATGTTGACAATTATATTGCAAAATTGACAATTTTATAACAATAGAATTTTTCCGTAACCCCTTAAAGGATTTGTTGAATATGAATTTTATGGCTTCAAACACTAGGTAGCTGCCGAATTGGATGTTTCTCCAGTTAGTGACATCATTGGTATCAAATCGCCAGACACCTTTGTCCGTACAGTTTACGCTGGCAATGCTATCCAGACTGTCAAGTCAAAGGACAACGTAAAGGTCGTGTCGGTTCGTGGGACTTCTTTCGAACCTCTACCCTTAGAAGGTGGCAGTGTCAAAGCCGAACCAGCACCTTCGGGAGACTTCAAATCAAATAAAGTTGAATTTATTAAGCAAGAGTTGAGTAAATCTGATAGACCCGATTTAACGTCCGCCAAAGTGGTTGTATCTGGTGGGCGAGGGTTAAAGTCCGGAGAGAACTTTACATTACTTTATACTCTTGCTGATAAGCTGAATGCTGCCGTGGGTGCTTCCCGTGCCGCTGTTGATGCTGGATATGTCCCTAATGATCTTCAGGTCGGCCAGACGGGAAAAATTGTCGCTCCTGTAAGTCTATCATCTCAATTCCTTGTTTGACAAATAAGTCGTGAAATAAATGACTGTTTAATCAGTACTTTTTTTCACATTCATTATCAACTCTTCTCAGGCCAAAAATATTCCATTGAAAATTACTCTTGCTAGATGCTTAAAGAATTACATTTCGATGTAATTGGTGCGCAAATATTCTCGCTACAACTTCTTCTTATCTGCATGCAAAAATGTTAAGTTTCTATTTACAAAGCCATTTTGTCATAGAAAAAGTATCATCAATATTCATTTCATTCGAGCTCCTATCAATTAAAATACACCATAACCGGTCATCTTAGCTCTCCAGAAATTAATAACGCGTACCGAACCCATCAGTAACCGTGCCGTGTATCTTAGATATTATTAGTTAGTAGTGAATACAATAGCTGTTACCTACTGGATACGTGAGTGTTTATTAAAGAATCCGTACGCAAACCATCCACATAATATCTCCAACGTGAGTGAAACCCACGCAACGGTTGCCGGTATTCAGAAGTATCCATTCTACCCTGATAGATCGAATTAGGTCTGGGTATTCTCCATGAACCTAGAGTTACTTCTGGATGATAGTCATTATGACCTCCATTTAAATATGTACTTTTATCCACTCCTACCCAAGTTTTAACATTACTCTTTTGTTTTTTAGGAACTCTACATTGCTGTAGGGATTTCCGGAGCTATCCAACATCTTGCCGGAATGAAAGACTCAAAAGTTATTGTCGCTATAAATAAAGATCCAGAAGCTCCAATTTTCCAGGTAGCGGATTATGGCTTAGTAGCCGACTTGTTTAAAGCTGTTCCCGAACTCAATGAAAAATTGTAACATTCCTCTCATCCAGCAATTTTACGATAAATGGAAAATATATTTGTAAATAAAGCATTCCTATTTCTTCTTAATATCCACGGAAAATTAATATGGGAATATTGAAATGATGATCTATAAAGAGTACCGGTGAACAAATTGAAAAACATCCAACAGGTCACATGTAAATAATAATAAAAAAATATTGATGAATTTTTAATAATCTGATTTTACAACTGACCTTCTGACCAACTGATAATAATGTGTAGCGTGGTATTTGTCAATCCCTAAAATAAAATGTGCATTAAACGCGATTCAATGACAACGAGTTTGTAAACTTGATGGAGGACAAGAGATGGGACCGCTGAATAATAAAACGAACAAAAAAAGTGTGCAAGCAATACTGACCAGTTCGTATACCTCAACTGTGGATTCGTTCGTCGGTGCTCTTGAGTCACAGTCCAGCCACGAACGAAAGGGAAAGCACTGCAAGAGCCGCTCAAAGTTTAAGATAGACTAGTATGAGCGCACCGTGAACGTGGAACAATCGCGTTGAGTTTTTTTTTGGCAATTTTGTTGTATTTCTTCAACTTGACTGTACGTATTTTTTTCCATAAATATATATTATAATATTTAATGACTGTTTAGTCTTGTAAAAAGTGCAGTGATAATGCTATATTTTTTTCAACAGTTAACACCAAATTTGTAATTATTTCTGATAATAATCAATAAAATTGAGTTGAAAATATGAGCTCGGCAATATTTACCAACTAGTGAAGTGACGTGATAAGAGAATCATTTAACATAATTATTCACCACATTAATATGAATGATTTTAGTGATGTCATTTTCCGAAAATCTTTGTTCTTCAATCTGCAAGAAATTCCCTTTTTCAATTATGTCTCCATCAAATATCTTACACAGGCTTGAATAATAGTATTATGCATTATTGTTGTGCAATCGGGAAAATTTCTCCTCTATTATGTGCGATTATGACGTATTACTATCAAAGAAAAAAAAAAGTATAATCGAACAGTTGTATTTTATTGAATATTAGTTTGATCGTAAGTTTTGTTCTGGTGAACCAAATCATCTCTGCACACTTCTATCGAATACTTCGACCACAATTGCCTCATTCCCTCTTTCGTCAGGCTTTGCTACGGTATGTTACAAGGACAACCGCATCTCACATACTTTCAACTGTACTATTACCGGATCTCGTGTTATGTTCATTTTGTGTCGACAAATGACAGCCATAGCCACAAAATTTTGGATATATCATTTTTTTAAAATTCAAATTATTGAAGAATCTTATTGGTTTATTTTTTTTCAGATTTTAAGTACGAATGCTTCTGCAATTGGATATGAAACGAGAGACAGGAAGAAGTGCAATGTTCTGTAATCCACAACGACTCTGCAGATGATCCCATGGCCGTAATAAAAAACAACGAAATAATAGAAGTTAATTTTGTTGAGCAACGATGCTCTACCCAATTCTCGGCCTATCACCCATTTGGTGGCTCATTCTCTACGCAAGTTTGCTTCTCATGATGTCCCCATTCGTACTCGTTATTGCCATCTTCCTCCCCAATTTTCCTCTTTTACTTTTACGACGTATGTGTTACATACCGATAGAATCAATATGATATTTATTATTGAAATTTTAATGGTGCGCATGCTGGCCGTAGCATAGTTAGAAATTATGATATTTGGATTAAGGTATTCTTGATGAAAGTGTTAGATCACAAGCTTTAAAATACCGATCGTGTCTGTGTGGGTCAAGGTCAGAAGAGTATTGAAGCTAATGTACAATGTTAAATAATATTGATATAAAATATTACTTTGCTAGACTTGAACCGAGTTAAATCCAAATGAACGATTGTGCCAAAAATTATGTAAAAATACTGAATGTTAAGGATGATTTCGATACCTCATCATTTTCACAATTGCCATAAATGTATTACATTCCTTTGATCAAGTAAATCAATTGAGGCATTTCCTTGGACTACTCTATAGAATTATCAAAAATTCCATGTTGTGGAGGATTGTAACGAAAGATGCGTGATGTTGTAATTCCATGGTGTAAATAAGCACATGACCAACAATAATTCAATGTGACTGCATTAAATACTCTGAACAGACAAAGGTACATATCGAACAGTTTGTCTGGACTTGTACTTTCGCCAAGTGAGGCCTCAAAGTGGGAGTTGGTTCAGTGTAGAGGCCCGCGTATCTTCATGGTCACGTATATATATATACCAGATCGGTTGGCGATTTCTGTTTATTCATCGTTCTGTTCTCCAACTGATTCATCAATTTCATATCACTGCAACTGGCCATCTGAATTGGCAATAGGAATACGACGATTGCAATCACGATGATTCGTTTATTGGTAAGTTTTGCCTAGGAAAAAACAATTGAAATATTTATATTATGTTTCTGGCACGAGAAGTTCATATCCGCTTTCTCACTTTTTGTTCTAAGTCCCACTTCCTACTAGACATACATTGAAAGTACTGAGGTGACTAAATCTCTTCGAGGAATTCATCTAATTTGTAAAAAAAATATATCCCTTCATTTCGAGGGATCATAACTCGTGGGGAAAATGCATGTAACTAGAATTGTTTTAGCGAGACAATAGCATTGAATTTGCAGAATTGAATACATTCAAATGATTGTTAAAGGAATTTTGTAAATGTTCATATATTAGATCGAATTTGTTCATCTCTTATTGCAGGATGCCACAGATTTGCCACCTTTCACTTCGGTAAATTGAGTTTAATGAAGTCGTTAAATAGATATATCAACTGGTTTCTAGATGAATATTTTTTTTTTTGTTAATTTAAGGACACTTTGAAAGAACGGCCGCTGCATTTCTTTTCCGTAGAAAATTTTCGAGGATTTTTTTTCAATTTCTTCTCTGAACAAAAATTATGGGCATGTAACAGCACGACATTTACATTTTTCCGGATTATTTATTTTTTATTTAACAGAAGCAATTATGGAAATGCAAATACTATGTCATCAGGTTTACCAAACATCACATGCAATTGAATGAAAAAAAAAAAATGTTAATATATATTTAAGGAGTAGATCAGTCATCAAATTGTGATGAATTTCGAAATTAAAGCCAAATTTCACGTTTGTAGGAAGATCTGGGGAAAATTGACTAGAGTGATGTAAAAATGAACACAAAATGACATACACTTTGAATTCTTTTGCACGTTATAATTCTTTTATGATAAAAATATGCATATAAATTTTTTCATCACGCTGTGCCGGAAAAGTTACTTTTCCGTCACTCTCCGCTTCGCGTCGAGTGACTGAAAAGTGCTTTTCCAACACATTGAGATGAAAAATATCGTTCGTAACACGTGAAAAAAGTGGCTTTTGACTCGTGGGATTATATCACTCGCCAAAAACCATTTTTTTTCACTTGTTACGAAATATACTATTCCATCTTAATATTCCGCAAAAGTTACGTTTTTGACACAGCGTGATGAAATAGTATATTTCGTAACAAGTGAAAAAAAATGGTTTTTGGCGAGTGGGAGGTTTATATCGCGAGCCGAAGGCGAGTAGTAATGATACTTTCATTCCTTTAAACAATTTTTTTTTCTTGTATTTATATTGCGCCCGCTAAATATATTAAATAGTCCAATAAAAAGAATATCGCCAAGTGATCGACAAATTTTCGATGTCGTGTTAAATTTTAGATGGCACTAGTAAAATTAGTTTTATGAGATGTTATGTTATTCTTAAATATTATTACCTTGGGATTGCCCAACCCACAACCATAAACTAATGTACGTCAGTAAACAGTAATATTGTACAGTGTGTAATAATAATATTGTTCCAACATACCGGACGTTAAAAAAAATAACATCAGATGAGCTAGAAGATACGCCCCATAGCCTTCTACTTCGTATCGCATCGATGCTTTTTCACCTATTAATCATCATCGAGAACAGTATTAAATCCTTGTATAATAGTGACAGTGACAGAATTTAAGTACCTTTAATTTTGTCCATAGGTATGGATTTTGCTGAGTTGTCAAGCAATTTTAGTAGTGGTAGGAGATCCACTGCTCAAGGTCCCCAAGGTGTACAATGCTTTGATAACAACTGATCAGAATTTAGCACCATCGAGAGCAATTCCAGTTATACAACCAGTAATTCATAGAACCGCCATTGGCTACTCTCCACCATTCTACTATCAACCTGGAGCACCTGGATATGTTCCGAGTTATGAACCGAATTATGAACCAGGGATTTATAATGCTGGAGGTCCAGACCAATCGGAATCCTCTAGTCCTGATGGTATTGATAATCCTGATGTTGAGAGTGTTGATGTTGATCAGGAAAAGAGAGGCGGAGAAGGAAAAGACGAGAAGGAGTATGATGACAGATGCAAGGAAGTTGCCAAAAAAAATAAGGGTCAAGTTCCACTTAATTTTTACCCGAATTTCAGATCTATATACTATGATCCTTATGTATATGGATTCAATGCGTATCCAGCATTTCCCACTCCAGGAAATTATTACTTAAATTATCAACCTCAAGGGTTTCCTTCGCCTGGGCTCCAGGGAATGCCACCACCACCTGGTTATCAACCTGGGTATTCCGGTCCGGAGAGACCAGTGAATCCGCCAACGAAGGATGACAGCAAAGAGGAGACTAAAGCGGAAGAGAAATCCGAACGAATTCCCGATGTACCTCCGCCCCCGGTTCCCGCGAGGAGAGCAGTTAGGAAGAATAATTAATGTTATGCTGTTTGATCACCATTTTTGCATTGAAATCAGAATGGAAGTAATGAAACCGCTTGGGTTAGTGTATAACGTTTGGCCAGCGGTGATCTCACAGTAATGGGAAATGTTTACAGATGGCACATTTCACGCTATTTCAATCAAAAACATTCGTCTTTTTATTCCACCAAACTTTGGAATATCGTAGAGGGTAATATGATAGGCGTTTTTCTGAAAAAAAAAGTGAAGAAAATTAGTTCCAAAAATTAACGGCAAGTGAAAATTTTGAGGTTGACAAAAATGGCCTTTAAAAAACCTTTTTGATCCTCCAAAATTTGGCTTTTAAAGAAAAAAAAAATCATAAGTGCTTTTTTTTTAAAGAATGTCTTTTTCGTAATATATTGAATTTTGAAGAGAGTACATTTTTATTCAATTTTTTTTTACAAAAAATTCAACTCTTGAAAAACAAACAGGTGCTCCCACATCCAAAATTCGGAGAAAACAAATGGGGTAGCATAACTCTCCTAGAATTCTTAGTTTTTCTCGTAAATTATTTCCCAGAAGATATCGAGCTGTTTTATTTACAAACAAAAAAGGATACTCTTAGTATATTGAATGCAGGTCAACAGGTTGACATTTTGTTGAATTAATTCCTGTGAAGATCACTGCACAATATTAGTTTTGTTAATCACTTCCCTACCAAGTTATGATTTACCTCTTAAGATTAGCCCCACCGTTAACTTACTAAATGTTAAGTAATAAATTGAGACATTCTGTAGTTCAATTATTGTTTACATAAAATAAGATTCCATTCTTGTTACGATGGAGAGAGAATGAAGTAATTAATGGACTTCTTATTTCAAATTTTCGTTTCTCCCCATATTTTAATGATACTGGATAGTCCTTGGTTCGCGTCTGGGATCAATTTTAGTTTAACATAGTTATCGCCAACACCGCCAGCGAGAAGTATGTATTGAAAGGAATTTTCCAATTGCGCCAACTCGACGCACGTTATTTTTATTGGTCTGTCAAGGAACACTTCAATCGCAACATCCAGTTCTGATTGCCCTTTCAAGCCCACATGAATGTTATGCTGATACACCAGACTTTCTTCGGACGAATTTAGGTGGAATCCAAGTTGACAGGATGCCTACAGAGAAATAAATATCAAGGAGAAGGATGGATAACTTTGTAAATATTCCCGTTTGACCACTTTGTAATTTCATTGTTCTTGCTCTTACCCTTTCATTGGAAGGGACGTCGTCTTGCAAACTTGGAGTGGATTTGTAGATAGACGCAGTCTTATCGGTAGTAGCAACAGCATAAGTACTTGGCGTACCTGTCTTCGCTGTGAATTTTTCAGTAATTTCCTTCTGTCTTGCATGATATCTGTCCATTACTGCTTTTCTTTGCGCATAATAATTCGTAATATTTTCATTCACTTCCCGTTCATATGCCTCACGCGACTGTTGATAATTGTCATTCGCAACATTTCGTTTCAATCTTTGTAGTAACAAAACATTTTTTTCTAACGTAGTACATTTTGACTTATGGTAATTATCTTTTCTAATACTATTGTTTTTCGAGAGTAACGTCCTTGGGAGGGAAAAAATTCCTGGTGTAATTAACAACGAGGAGAGCAATAAGTTCAGAAATATTTGCGCATTATACATTATCACTAGGTTTTCCACGGCCTATATTGTTGAGGTATAGTATTGCTGGGGAGAATGGTACTTGAGAGAATGCTGTAGACTTTTGTTATAAATTGAAATGCACTCGAACGGCCGGAGTCTACTCCTTTGACCCCCTTATCTTATAGATTGTGCGGCTGGTTAACGAACTTTGTTGATAATTCAACAAATCATATTGTATATAGACAGACATCAAAGGGCTTTCATATGGAACAAGTTAAAAACAATTCGGTTGTCTTTGGTTTATGTCCTCAGCTATGGGAGGTAATACAAATTTGTTCCCTTGATAAGTAAGACGAGGAGAAATATGGGAAGAACAAATTCATGTTTCTCTTACATAGTGTCAATTATACCATTGTCGTCGTCATTTTGAAGTCCATTGACATCCATATTTAAGTTACTTGACACTGATGTACCTAATTTTTGATCCTAGTTTTTAACCCCATTATTTTCTGAAGAAAATCTCTCCTGAAGTGGCTTCCTTAGAAGTCCATGAGGAGAATAACTTGGAATTAATTATTAGAGAACTAAATGCGACAATTATGAGATATCAATATTTATAAGAATATTGATTTACTCTGACTCATGAAATTTTAGAAAAATCGGTTCATCTCAAATAACTATAAACTAGGCATAACATTTAATTTCGGCATCATATTGCTATATTTAAACTTTTATTCAGTTTTTTTGTAGACGTAAATTTAGATTTTTAATAGTTCTTGAAATTTTTCTTAGCTCCTGCTTCGAAGGAAGAAAATGTCCTTTTGCAGCTACACCTGGGAGAAAAATCCATCGAGTGGATATTCACATAAGAGCAGATTTACACCAACTGCGAAATCCCAAGAAGTTGATGTCAGGGATTTCTTTGTGATTGTTTGCTTCCGAATGGAAGCTTCGTAATCAGTCAAATTGAAGTTTTTGATGTTTCATGTTATGTCAACCCTATGTGATGCAACGAGTCCGGAAATACAATTTTGAGATCGTGTCCAACATTATGTACGTATGAAATTTTTTCTTCTACCTTCGCCGATTGCTCGGCAATGAATCGATTGAATTGAATGTTTTTTTTTTCAATTCTGCTATGGTTTCACAATTTTTTTCAAGGTGGTCGTCTGCATATAGTACAATATTGTTAAGATTATCGTAAGTCGACCTATCGTTTCTGAAGCCACTTTGGCTATTGGGAAGAATGTTTTTGTATTCCACCCAGCACTGTAACCGATTTTTCATTATGGTTTCAAATAGCTTACAGAGACATGATGAGAGAGAAATTAAATCAATCTAGACTCGAAGAATGCTGAATGGATGTGTAATTGCCATCATTGTATATGATTTTGGAGTAGTTGATCAGGGAGTAGTCAAACGTTGACAGAAGGAACCATTCCCACCAAAAATTGAAACCACGGAAGAACTCCAGTAATTAACAACTGGCAACTGCTGGAGAACCAGAACTTGTTTTTCCGCCCGAAACGGAAAAGAGCATGTGAACCTTGGACCAGAAAACATGATTATCCGTCCTGAATTGGGGGTAAACAGCTATCCGTACCTAAGAAACACCCTAAAATTCATTTCTTCATACCATTTATTACGTCATGGTTTAATACTTAACACAAGAAATCGAGGGTTTCGAAATGTCATGATAAATCCTACGCTAGATCCTCTTAAGTACTTACTACAAATTTCGTCGAACAATATTGTAGCTAGTCATTATCTTGAATCTTAATTTAAGCGGAGGATCGTTACAATGCTAAATAATAAGCGACATGAATGGAGAACTATTACATCACAAGGGTCGTAGCATACAACTCATTAGTCTCTTCCCTTTTTGGGCTAAACTGAATTAGGTGCAGTACAGCATCCTTATACTGAGAGCTAGAAACAAAAAACAGCATGATTGAATTGGTGAATTTTAGATCAACAATTATTCCCAAAAACCACTCATTATTTCCCGGAATGGGAATTATTTCAGGTCCACCTGAATTATTATATATGAATATATGATATATGATATGGTACAGGTTTGGTACAATTGGGCTAATGAACTTATTTGTTTTTCAGTGTAATGAAGACTCTATTGAGATTTGAATAAATTATAAAGTTCATAACGGTAAATGTGGCACAGTGGCGGGTATCCACAAGTCTAGAGGAACGTTCACAACTTCATATTTATCTCCTCTGTTATTGAAACAATAATATGTGCCCGCATCTGATTCCTGGAAGTTTCGAATTTTCAAGACGACTGAACGGTGTCCGTCGTTTTCTTCATGAACAACAAAGACCCTGGTTCCCTGCAAATAAAATATAAATGAAATGAAATCTGTAACCATATATGTTTGTATTCGTTTTCCGTGGCGAATCATCCATATATTTCTCAACTGATCAATTATAAAGTACCTAACACGTTTTTAACTAGTCGAAGGTTTAGAGTTAGAGTTATTGATGAGTGTTGTAGGCACACTTGTGAAAATAGGAGTTTACCACAAATTACGGAGTAGTAATTGTGATAATAATTTCTAAAGGGCGAGGAATGGTGTTTTGGAGGCGAAGAGGAGAGTATCGATTAAAAATTTTAAGTTCTGACTAAAAACTCATGAACATTTTCTTACATTGGAATGAATTTGTTCTAGTGGTTGGTCTGGCTGTGATTCTTCGCTGTCCTTCCACCATTCCAAATTTACTGCAGTAGGAGAACTGCATGGAAATTCGACATTTTGATCGTTGTCAATGACATGACGCTCGCCGCTAGCTAAGTTTTCTGGAATCTGGGGAAAAATGGCTGAAAAAGAGATAAGATATCCCATTAAATATGGCATTTTTTATTCTAAAAACTCCTGATAAACATTAGATCAATGATTCTGGAACTTTTGGCCATGATATTTCTTTTACACACATGCAATGATTTGAAACGTAAACATATGAAGTTCGGCGACTATATGTCTGAATGCGCGAGTAGTTAGCTTGATCGGCACAAGGAGACTTGTTTCTCTTCTCAATTACTACCCTGAGAGAAAAATTTACTTATCACAAGGATTTATTGATACGAGACGGCATTTTCTTGTTAATTTTAAAAAAATCCGAAATTTATTGAGTGCCAAAACCAACCCTAAAGGATCACTTGATTCATGATTGGATTTGTTCACTTGATCGAGTACTGGTCGATTACCGCTCAATGGGTGAGATTAGTCAATTATAGATGGACTCACCATTAGTTCACTATCGAACGATCTGCCAGGGCAAGTGGGGATATTCTTGGTATTTTACAAAAAATATCTCCATTATTATTAGGTACTCCCCTTAGTGACCAAATTTCTGTCGTTACACTTGTAGTCGATAAATCATTGTTCTTTGCCGCAGGCCAAATTTCGCGATATATTGTACGTGTAAACCGAGTGTTATAATCCGCGTAATATAATTTCAAAACCCCTTCAATCCAGTACCGATCCCTACAGTTTTTCTTGAAATGAGCTACTACTTTTACGTTCCGTCTACTTCCGTCTATTTTTCCGTTTATAACTAAGACTGAACTTGGAACTGATGCCAACAGATTTAAATGACGTCAAATCAGTTGAAAATAGAATAGAATTAATTGGAGATCCCCTTCAATCAGTACTTTTAGTTAATTTTTACCTGGTGGAACATAGGGATGGACTATCAAATTGAGACGAGCAAACGCATCTTTAAATTTCTGTTTGTTATTATCTTTGGTATTGAAACAGTAATATTTTTTCGCATCTGATAGCTCGAGATTTCGGATTTTCAATACCACTGAACGCTGTCCATTGCTTACGCTGGAAACAGCAGAGACTCTGCCTTCCTGTAAATAAAATGGAAATTGAAGCTGGTAATTGCAAAAATATTAACCATGTTTTCATCATGCTGTATCGGAAAAGTAACTTTTCAGCCACTTCGTAACAAGTGAAAAAAAATGGTTTTTGGCGAGTGGGAGGTTTATATGACGAGCCGAAGGCGAGGGATATAATCCCACGAGTCAAAAACCACTTTTTCCACGTGTTACGAACAATATTTTTCATCACGCTCTGTCGGAAAAGCACTTTTCAGTCACTCGGCGAGAAGCGAACAGTGACTGATAAGTTACTTTTCCGACACATCGTGATGAAAAATCTTTTTCATCTCAATGTGTCGAAAAAGCACTTTTTAGTCAGTCAACGCAAAGCGGAGAGGGACTGAAAAGTTACTTTTCCGACACAGCGTGATGAAAAAGTGGTTTTTGACTCGTGGGATTATATATAAACCTCCCACTCGCCAAAAACCATTTTATTTCACTTGTTACGAAATATACTATTTTTCATAAAATTTGAAAGCATTGGCAATTTCTAAATGCGGAAACATGTTTCAGAAGCGAAGAACAGAGTGCGGATTGAAAACTTTGAGTTCCGAAAATAAATTGATGAACATTGTCTTACCTTGGAACTGATTCTTTCTAATCTCCCATTGTCACGTATAAACCACCCCAACTCTACCGGAGGAGACTTAAGTGGTAAAGTACATGGGAATTTCAAAGTTTGGCCTTCGGTATGCGTCACTGATGCAGTACGAACAAATTTGCGTTTAATATGGTTGACATGACAAGCTGAAAGAAAAGAGAAAAGTTATAGAATTAAGCATGAAGCTTCCATCTTACTACAGTAGTATATTTCGATACGATTGCGGAAAAGTGCTTTTAGGCTCGTGGGAGATTTGTAGCATGAGCCGAAGGCGAGTGAAGTAATCCCATGAGTCTAAAAACACTATTTCTGCAAGTATGGAAGATTGTGTCAAACCTTCTTTTATACGTTAGGTCAATGATTCTGGAATTTTTCATAACGATATCTCCTTTCAATCCATGAATGCTTAGATTTTTTTCATATTGCGAGTAAATTATGTAGAATTATTTGAAACGTAACGATTACGAAGTTGGACGATTGTCTATATGTGCGGATGGTTAACGTTTAAAAAATTGAAGGAGTAACAAAAAAAAAATTGCAATTTCCTCACATTATTGACATAAATGTGGAATAATTCTGTTTGCCACTGTAGCTGAATCAGGCCAACTGTTTTTTCGAATGGTCATTTCTTTCTAAATCGTTTCTCACAAGTAACCGGAAATCTCTTCTATCTCATGGTATAATAGTGAAAATTTGCAATTAACCGATTGTTAAAATCATTAATTTGTTATAATAATTAAATGTTTACTCACCTGTTTCGGACGTCCAGGCTAGGACTGATAGTAGAAAGAAGATTAGTTGTGCTCGATTCATGTTGAGTGAATACTGGGACTTTTCAGTTTTCACCTGGTACTGTCACTATAAGAAATCTATGGTCCTTATATAGTTTTGTGTCTTCTTATTCGTGCCATATGACACTCCCCCACCATTCCTCTCCCCCTTTAACATACCATTGTCTGTTTCAGGTTCGCTTAATGGAAAATTGGTAATATACCTATTGTGTGTGTGTGGAGAGCGGGAGGAATTCCGAATAATTAAACGATTAGTAGAAAGATATGGATTATCGAAAATTACCTGAGATGTTTTTTGATTATAATGCTGGAAAATATGATAAAAAAGTCACGCTGAGAAAAAAACATAATTTTAACAAAGATATTCGTTTTGGAGAACCACATCCAAAAGAATGTTTGATTGGAAAAATTGCATTTCTTTCTCAGAGTATCATCTATTGGATATCGGTTACCCATCTAAATATTACCAATCAAAATATTATATCAAAATATTACAACGAAAAATATTATTAGCTCAAATCATTACAAAAAAATATATTACAGCCGATCAATATTACAAAAAAAAAAAAAAATAAAACGAAAACCAATATCGGAATTTTATCAATTTGGCGAATCACAAAATAATTCCAAACAAGCTATAACCATGTCACAAAACAACATTATGAGCAGCACTGCGAAGGTTTTCCAAAGTATCGCAATCCTCGGCATACCCATCAACGATAACCTTCAGGCGATCATCATAATCACAATATTTTTTACAACGACGAACAGACAACGTTCTTCCGGCTCTAAACTGATAGCAAGACAATTCCACCGCTACTTGCTCCTTTTGCAATACGGCAAACAACTTGCCTACGTGCAGTAGATTCTGCCCTAATTGCTGATTAAATATGCTACGCGGGAGGGAATTGTACTCACGTGCTTACCACCCTCGCCTTCGGCTCGGGCCGTAATTCTGCACGTGAGCAAGCCTCCTTTATTTTACCTCCCTAGGTGAGAAATATACTATTTTTGTCACGACGTCCGTGGGCGGTGTTTCACAGCCGCGAAGCGGCCGTGAAATAGTGCTTTACAGACTGAGTGACAAAAATATTCTCATGTTGCCTGCCATTTTCAGATTTCTTTACAGTTTTTATTGACAATCTCGCGATTAAGTAGTACGTGAATCAAACAGTACGAGATGAAGGCTTATTCTGCATGGTATCTGAAATGAAAAATATTCGTTAGAAATATTTATTCACTGGCTTGTCGTTTTTTTTACCGTCGTCATTGGTTGATTGACCATAATAATTCAATGACGATACGGAAATTTATTCTTGCAATACCTTTTGTGTCCATGCTGCAAGTTTATAATATTCTATACAAAATATTCTTAAAATTTTGTGCAGAACAATTTGGGCCAAAATCGACGCTTTTTATTTTATTTTCGAGGCTTGTAACTTCAAAATAAATCTGTCACTTCATTTTTTATTTTCATTTCTACCTTTAATTATACTCGATTCTTCAAAATTGATTGATTAAATTAAAAGGCTAGTTATGGGGTAGATGATCCACGTTTGCCATATAAATAATCAAATGAGCTAAATAATATTGATTATGGTAGTTGGTATTCTATACTATTCGCCTGAATTAAGATTTAATACCACTTTTAAAGTCAAATGTGAGCCTGTCTTTCTATGGAAACATAAGTCACTTGTCAGCAATTATCATCAAATATCCAAGAGGGCCTACGCAATGAGAACGAAATTTAGTCGGAGCAGATTAAGTATTCCCAGTAATTATTAGAACACCTGTGGGTTACTGTGAGTCGCTTTTCACATTTCTTACCATAAGAATAAATAAAATTAGCTAAGAATAGCGAACATATGCCAGAGAAAATCCACAACGGAGAGTCAGTTCCTTACCAAATTGCCGCATCTCAATAGAATGAGCGAATTCACCTTAAATTTTTTGAGGATCATGTGATTTTAAGTGGTAATCGAATGCCACTGTTTCCTTAAAATTTTTTCACCAATTTTTCCGCGCAGTGTTTTTCATAATTTCGACGGCAATGCACATTGACCTTCATACGTACCTCCTGACGATCAATGCGGGGGTTCAATAATTACACACCTCGGAATCTCCGTAATTGATTCCGGGCGAAATAATTATCAAATTGTCATTAGACTTCACTTTCGAAGAAGGAAAATCATGTATGAAAGTCGGAGATGGTTTTTGTCTTTATCAATTAACAAATATCTTTCGGGGAATTACTCGCGGCGACTAAAAAATAACGGTATTATTCACTTAACCATAATTGTGGATTAATTGTGAAAAAATCCAAAAATTTTGTCATGGTCTTTGTTCAAGAATTTCCGATATAAAAGTCTCTCAGTTATTCCCTAATGAGTTTTTATCTCTGATAAAAATAATGATGGGAGGGCGAATATATTATCACGTTCAGGGAGAGAGACAAAGAAAGAAATGATCTTAAGTCAAGTTCATTGAGAGGGACGCAAAAATCAATTCCGTATCCGTATATAATAAATAGTAATCTGTATACATATAATGTATGTTCGAGATATTGAAAAAAATAGCCTCGTTAAAAGGGAATTAATTGTTTCTAAAAAAATAATTGAGTGTTAAGGTTCGAGAATAAGTGATAAGGAGGTTTGGCTGATGATTATTAATTACACCAGTTATATGAGTGATAGTTTTCCCATCAACCACCCCTTAATTGCCACCATATCACTAAATCATATTTTAATTACTTTTAGTGTCCAGAATTAATTGTTTTCAACGATAGTACCAATTATAGTTACTTAATATACGTCATTAGCGCATTTTTGATTACGATCGTTTTTGTAGAACGTAAGGAGAGCTACAAAAAAAGGCAGGAGCCAAAATGCTCTATTTCTTTTAGATATAGAGATATTTTCGAAAAACTAATTATCAAAATTGAAATTTTTAAATTTTCTTCTTGAGAGCTTACAATTTTGAGATATCAAAATTTGTGTCTAGACCTTTATTGTAGAATGTAACGCAGCCTACAAAAAAGGTTTTAACTGGTAATTTGCAGCAACCTCCATCATATTTTATGATTTTTAATAAGTAAATTACATGAATAATCCCATAACTTACGTTTTTAAAATCATAATTTAGGTTTTTGAAATT
Organism: Psyttalia concolor; assembly: GCA_030522845.1. NCBI lineage: Eukaryota > Metazoa > Arthropoda > Insecta > Hymenoptera > Braconidae > Psyttalia > Psyttalia concolor. The sequence continues at coordinate 48 of JAPYZM010000087.1, read as the reverse complement.
CTCGTTGACGATATCTCAATCGCGAAAAATACAAGATTGAGATATCGT